>VYZV01034883.1:287261-329768 GCA_013401275.1 Pandion haliaetus | reverse complement strand
GGGGGGGGGGAAATTTGCTGGCTGGGCTCCGGCCTCCACCTCCGTTCCCCCTCGCCCCTGCGCCAGGCGCCCTCCCCCAGCCATTAGCATAGGCCTGCCCGGGTTTACATGTCAGGCTGCACGTTGCAGCGGCCGGATCCAGCAGCCAGCAGCGCTGGCAGCCGCCCCGAGTCAGCTGCTTCCCAGCGAGGAGCGGCGAGGAGCGGAGCGGGGCGGCGGGGAGGCAGCCCGCAGGCACCGGCGTTAAGGTGTCCTCACGGAGATACCGGCCCCGCCGCTTCCCGCCCGACACCCCGGTACCCCGCCGCACCGGGGTCGCCGGCGACCCTCCCGAGCTCGGGGCGAGCGTGGCCCGATAGGTTTTACACCGGGCTGCCACCGTGACCTTGGGCCCTGGCGTGCCCCAGCGACGCTCTCCACACACTCCCTGGAGAGCTTCCAGCAGCCCCGGGGAGGGGTGGGGGGTGGTGGTGCCGGGCCAGCGGGGGGTCTGGGAGCAGGCTGGGCTTTGGGGGGCACAGCTGCCTTTCGCTGTCAATGAACTCCCTTCTCCCTACTGCCCATTTCTACGCCTGGCCTTGCAAGGCGGTGCTGGGGCATCCTCCTCCCCTGCAGCTTCTTTGTGCCCTGGGGGATGTTCACAGCCCCCCATCCTGCTCTCCCATGACCTCCCACTTTGCATCAGGGGTCCCCTCTGGTGCAGAAAGCCAGGAGAAGGAGCCAAGTAACTCCTGCCATTTGCTGGCAGAGAAGCTGGGGGTGACAAGTGCTTGGTGCTTTGAGATAAGGACAGGAAAAGCCTTTTTTTCTGTTTTTTGAGGCCTCTGAGGCATCACCTGGGACTGCATGTGTCAGTTGCTTTCAGCTGCAGCTGGGATTTCCCACTGTAGGGACCAGGAGATTAGCATCACTGGCACAGCTGTGGGACGGGTGAGGAAGCAGCAGAAGTGACTGTGCACAGCCCCAAAGCGGGGCGGGTGTGGGTCATGCCTGCAGTGCAGCAGCAGACAGCCCTTGCTGTTCCCGGAGGCAGTGGGCTGGGGGAATTGCTGCTTTCCCATCCACTCTGCGCACTCTGCCACATGCAGGATAAAGTTTCCTCCAGAGGCAGCTTAGACTGCCTGCACTGGTGAGGCTTGAATTTCCTTCTAGGCAGCGTTTGAGGTGCAGAGATGCTCAGGAGGAGCTTTGGAGGAGACCTCCTAGAGCGGTGCTTCTCCAGGAGGGAAGCTCTAACATGGCTTTTCCAAACAGCATGTTGATCCAATTCCTGCTTGGGGTACCTACCCTTGTGCCATCCCCATACCACAGCACAGGAGCAGAGCTGTCCTGTGGCGTGGGCCAGGGACTCCACGGAAAGCCCCAGCATGGCACTTGCGGTGGCTGGGCCCGGTTTCTCTGCAGTGCTGTGTTACTTGTGGGATGGACAAGGCTGGTGCTGCAGCACTGGCCCCCCCAGCATGGCTGGCTGTGCCTCAGGGGTGGTATCGTGCAGATCTGGTGGTGCCTTTGGCAGCGTTAGAGCACTGGTTCCTGCCCACTGGTCCTGCTCCAGCCTGGGTGATCCACCTGCCTGACCTAAATCCCACAGCGGTTTCAGTGGGACGCAGGGTTTTTCGACACCCCTATCTGAACCAGTTAGGTAGGATTGCTGTGTGCTGGGAGGTGGTTACTGTGTGCCACCCTAAAGTGGCATCTGGGATCCTGCAGGATCCTTAATCCAGAGGGCAGGCAAGAGGGGGACTCTCCAGCCAGCAGGGTGAAGTGCCCCCAGGGCTGGGAGGTGGTGCAGGAGGAGGACAGAAGAGCCTACGGTGGTGTGGGCGCTTCCAACTCGTGGTCAGCAGGAGGTCCTCGCCTGGCCCACCACCTCGTGGCACCTTGAAGCCACCAGCAGCACAGGCCTTGATGGGGCTCAAGCCCCAGGAGGACTGGGGCACACCATGCCACCCTGTGTGAGCCTGGCTTGAGCAAAGGAGAACAGCTAAACTTCAGAGCGAGTATGAAGCAGAGCCCAGCCCAGGCTGCTTGGCTGGGCCCGCAGTTTCTCACCTCTGCCCTGTGACCAGTGTTGGCTATTGCTGCTCGGCTGCCACAGCTCCCTCTGCACCCTGCATGTTTGCCAAGCACATGGATGGTCCCTTGCTTGGAAGAGCTGACAATCCACGGATTTTTGTTTGCATATTAAACCAGCTAAGTATTCAGAATCAGCTCCAGCTACTGCCGTGGGGAAAGCAGCTCCAAGATACATAGTTCCCTGCCAAACCTGCTTGTGCTACCTCTGAGGCAGCGGTGCTGCTGCCCTCCGATGCTGCTGGGAGCGGGTATGTGGCAGGGCTCCAACCCACCAGCCAGCATTCACGCAGTGTCCAGCTGAGCTCACAGGGAGAGCACTTCTCTGCAAAGCTTCCAGCAAGTGCACAGGGAGCTCACCCCACTACCACTGTGTTGAGGGGCTTCCAAATTAATTCCCAGATCTCTGTCCTCGGGAAGCAGTCGCAAAGGAGTGGGTCATGCCTGCCTACACCCTCAGGCATGGGGGAGCAAGATGGGGGAACTGGTGTGCTCCCCACTGTCCCATGCCCAGGTCCCCATGGCTGTGGGTAAGAGACCCACTCCATATCCATGCATGTGGCAGGATGAGACCTCACTGTGTAGGACAGTCACACTTGGGCCATTTGCTGCGTGCCTGGCACTTTGTCTTGCTGGTTTTTCCCCATGTGGTTTGCGGGATCTGGAGTTGGTTGGCCTGCCGGGCACAGCACGCAGCGTGTCCCTTTTCCAGGGCAAGCTAGTCTGGCTCTCCCAGTCCTGTTTTGGGAAGCAGGGAGCAGGGGAGTACACCCTGCCCAGCACGTAGGCCATCATTCGGTAATGACTGTGAGTGTTTGGCTGGTCTGATGCAATGAACTAATTAGGAATTTGCTGTCACCACAGCTGGACTCACCTGGCTTGTAAGCTGCAGCCGGGTGATTCTCACTCCGTGTGACAGTCCTCCAGCCTCCCTGGGGACCAGGAATAGCAGCGAGAGGATCACATGGCCACTCTGGCTGTCCTCCCCTGCAGTGTGCCAGCCTCCTGGCAGCCATGCGTGAGAGCGTCATGAGGTGGCTTCAGTGGCTGTGGAGGAACGTGCTCCTCCTCACCAGACCTGGGTACAGCTGGGTGACAAGTCTCCTGATGTGCTGGCAGCACACGTGGCTGGGGTGCAGCCCTGGCAGGAGGGAGCAGTGCTCATTGCACCCCTCCTCTCTGGGATTTAGCCAAGATAGCCAAAGGCACTGGGGTGACCTGATGCCTTTGGAAATGTCTCCTCAGTGGTTTGCAAAGGCCCTCCTGCCAGGCAAATTGTTGAGCAGAGCAGACCTGTGCTCCTTGCAGCAGGGAAGCATCCTGCTGCCTGGTCAGGCATGGCCTGCAGTGCATGCCCAGAAGCTGTGAGGTGGGGTAGGCACAACATACAAGCACTCTACAGCCTGAGTCTGTCCCAGGTAGTACACAATACAGAGAATCCGTCAATGGCAATGAATAGTTTTAGTACCTATCCAGGTGGCACAGGTCGGCCACTGGGCCTTCAGTGCTGATGCTAGCTCAGGGCATCCCAGTATCACTGGGTTTTCCCACAGGGAACCCCTGGAAAGAGCCCAGTCCCAGCATGTCCCAAGGGCTGGGGTCTGTGAGTGGACACGCTGAGAACCACCCTGGTGACCGTGAAGCTGGGCAGTCCTGGGGAAGACATGCTGGGGAAGAAATCAGCTGCAGCCACTGGAAGAGCCTCCGAGAGGAAAACTGTACGGCCCACAGAAAATGAATTAGTGTTGATGCTCCCAGAACATTTGTTTAGATTAAGCAATATGACTCAAAGCTGCTCAGCTGTGGGGAGCCAGTCACCAAAGCACTTACTAGATGTCTTTCAGTGTTGCTGTTCATGACACTGGGCAAGTGGCTGGGTGCAGCAGGGAGAGATGGCCCCATCCTCATAAGCCTCCTCCTCCGCACTGCACCTTCTCTCCCCGGTTGCTCCTCATAGCCAGAGAGCTGAGCAAATGGTGGTTTTCCTTCCCAGAGGTGGATGCTCTGGGTGATGCCCTTTCCCAAAAGGCATTATTTCTTGCAGCATTTGCAAGGAAGTTGTGGTGGGGGCATCTAGTGCAAGGACCTGCTGAACTTTCCCATGGATGTGGGTGCTGGAGATAAGGAAGTGACAGGCAGCCTTGCCTCAGCTCTGCTGGGCTGGTGACGCTGGTGTCCCTGCAGTCATCAGGGCATCAACTCTTCAACCAGCTTCCAAATGCGGAGTTTAGAAAAGGCTGTGGCCGGGGACCATGGGTTGTGCTCCGCTGGCACCAATGCCTCGTAGCTGCTTGTGTTCGCAGCTCTGCTGGCTGGGGATGGGCATGCACAAAATACCTCAGAGGCATGGAAAAAACTGTATTTATTTCCTGGAAACCTATATAAATTGGAACCATCTCCCAACAAGAACTGCAGAGTTTGGTTTCCCTATGTAAAGTGGCAGCTACAATGAAGAAAAAGACAAAAAAAGGCTGGACCACCCACTGTCAGGGGAGAGAGTGCCCCAGGACCCCGGGGCATTTGGAGGGGGAACCGGCCGGGCCCTGGAGTCTCTGCAGGTGGGATGCTTGCTGCCTGCAAATGCAGGGAAGCCTTCCCCTAGCCCTCCCCAAACCCAAGGGAGCCACCTTAAGAGCTCTCCCTCCATAGGACCAAACGGGATCCGCCAGGCGTTTCATATACCATATTCTATAGCCAAGGAAACCTTAACAAAGAGCCGTACGCTCTCACGTTTCGCTTCAGGCTTCTCCCTGCTGCAGCTGGGGCTGAGTTTTTTAAAATCTTTGTGTCATTATTTCGTTCCTCTTTTGATTCAGCCATCGAGGGACAAGGAGATGCCAAACGAAAAGAATGGGCATTTAAACAGAACTAGATTGAAGAGGCAGTGTGTGCGCCGAACAACAAGTCTTTTTACATTTCATATGATCTTATACATGGGCTCCATTCAGTATATTTCCCCTCTGTTTCATTTGAATGTACAGAATTAGCCATTCACATCCTCTGGAATTACGGCTCTTTAACATTTCCATTCTGAACTGCCTCCATATTTTGGGGGTTGGGAGTGTTATTAGCTCAGCTGGGGAAGCACAGGCTGAGGTCAGAGTCAGTCTCGCAGGCTGGAAATGAGCTTTTTCTTTTTTGGGGAAGTGCAAGATTTGATACTTGATGACTGCGGTCAGAAAAATATATGAGCGTAAACAAATATACATATGTGCTGGAGCATGTGGGTATCTGGTTTCAGTGGAGGGGGGTCTTTTTCACATTAATCCTGATGGAGTTATTTCTTCAGATAGAAAAGCGAGCTTCAGTTTTCTGATGCGGGGTGTGCTCCGCGATCGCCTGAGGTCGTACGCGTGGCTGTGTCCTTGTGCATGGCTGCACGGCTGCTGCCTCATTGTCTTTTTGAAAGACAAATATTGAAAACAAATATTTACTGTGTTATTTACTAAAGCTCCCTGGATACTTGTACAAATTTAGATGAGTTGGCCCAGAAAACTCAGTCGAACCGAGCTGGGAGTCACAAGAGGAAAACCAGGAGGGACGTGTGTGTGCAGCTAATCCTGCTGAAAATCCCGAGAGCCAGCACCGCTGTCCCAAGCAAGCATGGGACTGTGTGGTGGCATTGGTGCGTCTTGCAGCCCACACTGCCTTACCCGAGAGTGCAGCATTCCCATGGCGTTACTTCTTGCACCCATCAGCACAAGGAAGGAGGCTGGCGTGGGAACGTTTCACTTGTGAATCTGCCTTTTTTCCTGGCTTCACTTGTCTGCCGGTACAGCCAGGCCACTGCCCTTTTTGGGGGTGTCCCACCTTTCCCCGGCATCTACATGCAGGAGGGTCTTGTCAGACAGCTGGGACGTGGAAGTGGTAACAACCTGCAGAGAGGAGAGAGCGGGATCTACCATGTCTCTGCAGGCCGCTTTGCAACACTGGCATGCTGCAGAGAGGTGCTTCCCTTGGAGGGCCCCAAGGCTGCGGATGAAGTTGTCCCCAGGGACCAAGATCCCTGAAAGAAGTGTCTGCCTCCTCTGCCACTCTTTCATTGCTGTATTTTGAACTTTTTCTATCTATGGCTTCTGCATCATCGTTTCCTCAGGCCATGTCATCTGGTCGTTATGTAAATGAGGACAAGATGGCAAACAACAAACATGGGCCCCCAATGGAGCAAATAAACCCAGCAAGGTTGAGCATGGCTCAGAAGGCAGCAAGGCTCTCATTTTCCCCCTCACCTGGCTTTCTGTAAGGTAAGGTGTAGCTTGCCTTACAGAAAGGAGCTTGCCTCAAGAGTAGGAGCACAGACCTGGGGGCTGGAAAATCACGCTCTGCAGGTGATCATGGCCAGTTGACTTTGCTTTAATACACAGCATCTGCTGGGGAGTGCTCACCTGGGCCAGGTGCAAAACCCAGATCCTTGGACGACCACCCCTGAACTGGTCAGACACAATCAGGCTGCAGGCTTTCCCGGAGATCCCTTCAATCACAGCTCCTGCCTTAATTTAACCTGGTTATTTATACCTTTTCCTGTGTGTGTTTAATTATAGTAGAACCTGGCAATACTGCTGTGCTTAACGGTCTGTTGGCGTTTCCATTATGAGCCCAGACTGGAAGGGATTATATAGCCTGAGTGTTTGAACTGAGCCTCAGACAGAGACTTGGCATAGACTTGCAGCCCAAATACAAAGATTTTCAATTGGCTAATGGCAGTTTTGAAAAGGGAACATTTTTCACATGCTTAGGCCCTTCCGTTTGCTTAAGCTGCCTTCCTGTTTTAAACTCAGCAAGCAAGGAGTCGTAATTCAGCCTGTTACAGCAGTGACTCATGTTCGTTGCACAGCGATGCTGTAACCAGCCAAGGCAAGGCCTTCTGCCTTAAGAGGAATTACGCTCGGAAATATGACTGGGGAAAGTCATCGTTTTCACTCACCAGGGTCACACCATCTGTGTATCCAAACTGCAGCTGCTGTGGCCAGCACAAGTTGTCTGACCACGTCTCAGGCTCTGCCGTGGAGACATGTAATGTGACCAAGATGTCCTGGCCTTCATGAGCAGCCAGCAGCGCTTACAGGGCATCAATTGTTTCATCCTCAAGTAGACAACTCAAATAGGTTAGCTCAATCAAGTCCTAAAGAAGCTTTTTCTTCCCACCAGCTATATGGGGAGCCTGGGGTAATTAGCTCAGGCAGCAGCATCCATGCTGGGGATAATCTGGTGGGACCAGTCCAACTTGGAGGGAGTCTAGAGTAGCTCCTGTGGGATGTGGTGCATACATCTATCTCCACAATATTTTCCTCTAACAGCATAGTAGAGCATAACAGAGCAAGAGCAGGGGAAAAGCTAGGTCTTTTTTTAGTGCGTGGGAATCTTTGCTACAGAAGGATCAAGTGATTTGCCCATGGTCTCACAGGAGGACAAAGGGAAGCCTTAGTTGGGCGCAAACTAAATCTGCATTGCACACTGATGCCTCTGCAACGAGCCTTCCCCCGTGTGAATGTGTTAAATAAGCAAGTTGATAAAACAAGCAAGGGAATATCATGTGCTGGGAAGAGTTGTAAGTCAAGTTGGCCAGGCACCAGCAAAGAAAACTAGCTAGTGAATTCAAGAGGAGCTTATAACAAACATCGTGGGCTGCAAACAGCCTTTCTTTCCAGAAAGCTTGCCTTTGGCTTTGGTGGTAGGTGCTCTGTGTCTGTGTCACAGGGAGAACTGGTCCATCCATTGCTGTCATCACCGATCTTTTGCCTTTTGGAGCCTGAGTGGAGGCGAACACCAAACTCCACACTTGGCCAAATGAGAAGCAGCAAACCCCAAAGCTTCTGCATTTGCAGCCTGGCCCTGGAGGGATGCTATGCAAGGTGCCCTGGCTGCTGCTCCCCAAGAGCTGGGGCCGTGCTTTGTTCCCCATCTCAGGGGGTATTGGAGGTGGGTGTGCTCACCCGGGATACGCCAGGCAGCTGCACACCCCGACCTGGGAAGGGCTGGCAGGGACGGGGCAGAGGAGACAGCTCGGTGCAGAGGAGACAGCTCGGTTCCCACCAGGACTGTCACCATGGGAACTTTAGGGACCGAGGCCATTTACGGCTGGTTGTAAACCCTGACTCTGACAGCAAAGGCTTTCTTCGTGTCTTCCTCTGGGCTTGGCCCTGGCTGTCTCAGAGAAAGCAGGCTTGCCTTTTACCTCCGGCTGGCTCTGTACACACATCCCCTGGCACTGAGCGTTGGCCCGCTGCGTGGGAGCTGCTCGCGCCCAGGGAAGTGCCCTGGCTGTCTCTCCCAGAGAAAGTGGAGCAGACACCCGAGGTTGCTGAGCACCGCACGTCTGATGGCTCTGCAGACACCTGTGGATGCGGGGGGAGAGAAATGGTGGGCTCACTTTTCTTCCGCAGTGCCGTTGCCCCTTGGAGGAGCTCTCAGATCAATTTGCGAGGCTAAGGAGCTCTGCTAAGGTCTAGCTCCCCTCGGCAGGCTCCTAGCTTTGAGGCTGGAAAGGCTCAGCTCTCGGCTTGGCCAAAGCTGGCAGTGCTGCAGCGAAGAGACGGAGGAACAGCTGGCAGGAGCCAGCGTGCGGCAGAGAAGTTGAGGGCAGAAGGACTTCAGCAGCCAAATCTCATCTGGTCCTTCTTCCAAGGCCAAATGTTCCTGTGAAGCCGCTTCTGCTGTGCAGTTTCCAAGGATTACCTGGTTCAGATGCCCACCTGGCCCACCTCTAGAGAGGGAGGTTAAAACGCAGAGCTGGTCAAGAATTGCTCCTTCCCCAACTGCTCAACTCCTGTCAAGAAAAAAGTCACACTCACAACATCTCAATGCTGCTCTGTCTCCTGGGAGCTGCAGTCCAGGTGGCTTGTGCCGCTCTTGCCCTTTCGCAGGCCCAGCACCCTGGCTGGACTGCCGATCCCACCGTGTGCCAGGATGCCCTGCTAACAAAATAAGGTGGCATCACCATGGTGCTGGATGGGAGCCTGGCACAGCAGGGGAGAGCATGACAGGTTAGGGAAGAGCATGGCATGGCAAGGCAGAGCCTGCTAGGGCAGGGCAGAATCGGGCAGGGCAGGCCAGAGCACAGCAAGGCAGGGCTTGGGGACCAGGAGGCAGCCCCGGTGCTTCAGGATCAAGGCCTGGGGGAGAGAGGGCTTTTGGCCAAACTGCCTGGCTTCCAGGAGTTCAGGTTTGTGTTAAAAAGTAAAAGGTCTCTGCAGAATCCAGAATCTGCTGTTAAAACAGAACAAAAGATTCAATACAAAGGAATAGCTCCAACAGACAATCTCCAGCCACTCTGTATAAGAAGCATTTAAGTGAAGAGCTTCCCAGAGACGCTTCCCTTTCTCAAAGACATTCGCATGCACAAACACTGTCCACCACAGGTTTCCCCACAGCTTGAGGTCCAGCTCTGCCCATCGTGTCTGCCAGGACCTGTGACCCCTTCTGCACAGGAAGACATCTCCTGGTGGAGTGACACACTCAGAATAGCATGGACCACTGCTTTCTCCATTCTTCTTCTGCTTCACACTCCCCAATTTCCATCGCAGATGAGTCACTGGCTGGCACCCTGGCTGGAGGATGGGCAAGTCACCCCTGTGCTGCTGACACAGCCTGAATACAAACTTTCTGCTCTTGCCTAGGTATGAAACGAGGATGAGGAGCTGTGTTTCCTGAGAAAAAGTGGCAGGGTTTGTCCTGGGCTTCCTGTGGGATTCTAGGGGAAAAATGAAAAGGTATTGCTGCTTTGTGAGTGTAAGTGCATTTTTTTTCTGTGTGTTGGTTTTTTTTTTTTTTTATTTTAAGATAGTGATAAGAAAATTTTCCTCCTTAAGTGAAAAATAAAGCAAAAGCAGAGACTGGTAGTGTCGACTGCTCATCCGTGGAGAACAGCAGTCCCATGAAAGGCCAGCTAACAGCCATAGAGAGATTGTTTGCGTTGGTGCCTAGAGCTAATGAAGTATGACTGTGAAGGGGGTTCTTAATGCTAGTGCAAAGTGAGGCTCACAAGCTTCAAATGTTTGCCTGGATGGTCTCCAAACCTTCTGCCCTCCTTTGGGCTGGAGCTGAGGTCAGAGACCTTGGAGCTGCAAAGATTTCAGTGCGGCTGCTTCCAAGCAAAACCAGAGCATCACAATGAAAATAAACAAACAAATGGAGCTATTCTGAGCCTGAGCCACGTTGGAGGGTTTCATTTGCACCATACCAAGCAGGATGTGCCCCTCCCTGTTTGGAAGCAATGTCCCGATTTACAGTTTATTACTTTCTGATGAATTCCCTCCTCTTTCTTCAGAGCGTGGCGCCTGCACACCTCTGCAAGACCCTCAGCTCACACTTAGAGAGCTCTGCTGATTTCCACTGGCAGGGCAGGACCCTGACTTCATGGTGAAGGACTGATTCACCCCCTACTAGCATGAGCACTCATAGTAATATTTCCATGATACGCAGCTTTCCCTCCATGCCTCATGTTAAAGAAACCTCTTTGCAGATGTGGTCTTGTCCTGACACCCCCAAACATCAGCTCTTATGCTCCCTGAGCACCTTTTGGCTGTCATCTCTGCCTGCGATGCTGTCCAAGACATCTTGGTTTTGCCAGGGCCCTTGCCTCATTTGGTGCTGGTGATACTCAGCAGCTGGCTGTCCCCCTCCTCCCGCCCCGCTTCTCATTTCGTCTGGCTTCTGGGATACTCTGGCTTTCTCTAGGGCTGCATCCTTGCAGGATCCTCTGCATCCTTGTGCCGTGCTCTCGGTTAGTTGCAGTTCTTCATGCTGAGTCCTCATGGAGGCTCGCCTTCGTTTTCCCTCCTGGACCCAGTCCAGTTTCCCTTCAGCCAAATCCCCATCCCAAATCCTCTCTCCTCCCAGCAGTTCCTGTGGTCATGTCTCTCGGTCTGGTTGGCTCCTTTCCTCACCTGCCTGTGCGTGTGTTGCTCACGCTGCCTGGGCCAGGACGGGGAGTGCAAGGGGGCAGGAGATGCCTAATCTCAGGGAGGGACTGGACTTGTGGTCTGGATCACAGCGATCCACAACTTTGCTTATCTGGAAATCCTGCTCAGCCCCTGGCTGAAGCGCATCCTGAAAGAGGAAAAGTTTCATGGAATTTAGCCGGTGAGCACTATAAGGCTGTCTTAAGGGAGCACATGTGAAACGGAATATTTCAAAGACTTGGCTAAGTTTGGCATCAGCGAAGGGTGCATCTGGACTAAACCAAAGGCCTTCCCTGCTTCTCCTTTTGCCAAACTTCAAGTCTGCATGCCAAAAACATGCAGCTTCAAGAGCTCTTCAAAGAAAAGGTCATCAGATTTCTCTGAAACAAAAGCAAGAGAAACCAAAGTATTTCCCCTTACAATGTTCTTGGAAGCAGATGAATCATTTTGGCTGAAATTATATATTTTATATCTATATTTATATAGATAGTTCAGTGTTAGGCAGCCAGCAGCAAGATAAAGTTCAACCCGAACAGTTTAAGTATGGCCAAGTTAAAACCGGATGAAAACCAGCGCTTGGCATGGGAAGAGTGACAGCATGTTCAGAGCGCTTGGCAGGAGTGGACCTACCTGCAATGCCTGTCCCTTATATCTCTGCTTTCATAGAGCTGCTGGGGTGGAGACCGTGTTTGGTCAGGGTGAAGAAAGGATGAGAAACCCCTAAAACTTCCACCCTTTTCTGCCTTCATTTTCTTTCTTGCCCAAGCCAGAATGGCAGTGCCCAATCCTTTAACCTGTGAGCGGTACCCAGGCTCCAGTCTTGGTGTGAACAGGGTATGGTTGCTTATACACAGGAGAGTTGGTCAGCTTATACCAGTGCTTTCCAGCTACCTCAAACTTACACCTCATGACAGCTCTGAACGGCATTGTATCCTGCAGTGCATCCTGCATCAGGGTCAGGCTGTGTGGTCCTCATGGCAGGGTGAGGAGGAGGAGGAGGAGAGAGGGGACCCAGGCTGATGTGCTGGGAAGTGTGGCTGTGCAAGAAGAAATCACAGAATATGAGGGCTTCAGCAGCAGACAGGGCTGGGTGAGGCTGTACCACTGCTCAGGTCTGTGCAGTATCCTCTCCCATTTTTCTGCAGCGTGGTGAAACGGTGGTTCACCAGCCTCCCTCCTGGTGCCTGCGGCGTGTCTGTGTTCTGTCAAGCTGGGGAGTGAGCATCCCAAATAAAAGTGATGCTGCCCAGGACTGGGAGGAACTTGTACTGCAAGGAGACCGGCACTGGGATACATAGCTGGGCCATAGCAAATGGCACAGGGCTGCACTGCAGCGGTGGAGGCGTTAAAGAGGGTGGAAGAAGCCTGAAGTCCCCAGTTAGCACCATGCGCTGCAGCACTGTGCACTGAGAATTGGGTGTGGATGCTGCATCGGTGCAGGGCCCTTTTCCCTCCTCTCTCTCTCCTGCATTTCTGCTGTGCCCTGGCATGGGTCACTGCCATCACAGATGAGGAAGGTGGGAAGCTGGCCCAGCCATGGTGGTGCTGCAGTGGGTGCAGGCAGGGCTGGGGACCAGTGCTGCTCTTTGCAAAGTTGCTGCATTTCCTCAGAGATGCCAGTTTTGCTCTGCTGCCAGAATCTCCTGTAAGCATGCTTTTTCCTCTCTGAGAGACTAAATGGCTGCTGAGCAAGGAGAATCTGGCAGTCATCACAGGCCCCTCTGTGTTGCTGGGGTATTCTGGGGAGGGGAGAGATTACCCTGAGAGCAGGGGCTCGTCGTGCAGCAGCTGCAGTTTTCACAACAGCCTCCTTGGTCCCCACCTCTGCTGTGTCAAGGGCTCTCCTCGTCTCATCGGTGCTCAGCTTTCCTTTCTGCCCATCTGCTGGCACCAGCGCTCTCTCTCCTGTTTAGGCACCTCTTGCCACTGATGATATGGACAATTTGATGAATGAAGGAGGGAGGAGGGACATGTCAGGACCTGAAAGAGGAAATAAATATTTAGACTCAGATTCACAGAAGATAACATGGTGCTTTACATCCGGCTGCCACCAAGATGTGTTGAGCAGCCTTGGAGGTTGGGAGAGTTTGCCCATCCTTGACTCGGGTGGCTGGTGGGTGCTCAGCATGGCTCCAGCATTGCGGTATGTCCTGCCAGCCTCGGTCATCTGCTGATGTTCCTCGGTCTGAAGCTGATGGAGGCTGGGGTATGTGAGTCACCGGCCTCCGCTGGCCTTCGTCCACGTGCTCCATTTGGTGCTGCTTTGTGTTTGTGAGAGCGTGCTCCCCTCTCCCAGCTGTGCGTGCCTGCCTGCCAGCACGCGGCTGATTGAATTTGCAGCTGTGCTGGTTTTCGCCTCTTTTCTAGCTCTGAGAGTCTTGGTCATGGATTAGGGAGAAAGAAGGAGGAGGAAGAGGAGGAAGGGGGGAAAATGAAAAATCAATTAATAAACCAACAGAGGAAGAGATGCCTGGTAGAAAGGGATGTCCACTTTCAGAGCTTTTTTCCTCCGGGGCAGCGTGGTGTGCCATCATCTCCAATGTGCCTTCACCACCAGCAAGCTGAAGATGCCACATCCCCACACCTTCCTGGAAGAGGAACTGGGGTCCCTGTTGGAAGTTCCCCTGCTTTGCCTGGGGGCTGCTAGCTCCTCTGGGCACCACATTGATTCCCGAGAAAAACAAAGCCACTGTCCCATGGCTTTGTACCCAGTTCTGCTTCTTCTGGGGCTGCTTCTGCTCTCTCCATGTGCTAAGGGGGGCACCCATCCTGCAGGTATGGACCTTCCTCAGTAGGCAGCATCAGCTTTTGACCACAGTGTACGACCCATAGAGCACAGAGGTGGCGAATACAGAGCTGGACAGCCCCTCCAGCGGGAGCTGGCTGGCAGCTGCAGAGCTAGGACACACAACTTCACGACCCTATGCCCGACAGCCTTCTTTACTGCAGTAGGTGCACAGGAGGTCTCCAGCTGTGGCACGTTGCAGGGGAACCATGAGACATCCCAATGGGGAGAGTCCCACGTGTCAGGAGGTATTTGGAGGTAAGTTCTGCTCTTTGCAAAAGGTCGGGGAGGGCCTCAGGGTGGACTGCCCAGGATCCCAATTCCTGTGGCATCCTGCAGACAGCATAACACCCAGAGGGTCTTGTGGGTCAGGAGGTGAACTAAGAGACATTTTTGAGAGCTTGAATGCCATCCTGTTCTCCCCACTGGGGTGCTGGAGACTTGGATGTATCAGTCTGAAGCTTTGTTCTCCATATCACAGAAGGCTTTGCCAAGTGATCTGTACCCCAGTGTACCCCAAAAAAACCTGCAATGGGTCATGGCACCCATCACATGGGGTCTTCCGAGGATGAGCAGGACTATGAGAAAAGGTGTGGACCAGCCAAAATTGTATGGGTTGTGCTACACACTGTCTTGCTTCCCTGTGTTTTATGGTTGATGATTTGACGAAGACTCCACAGCCTTCAAAACCTTGTTCCCCCTCCCAAGCCTTTCCTGAAGTACGCTCTGTTTCTGAAAGGGGCCATTTGGATTTCCCATCACTTGGCGCCTGTTAATCCTGTCTTTTCCCAGGGAAAAGCAATGGCCTAAAGCTTGATTGTGCTTTAGCTGGCATGGTTGCAGATCTCTGGACTCCAAGGGTTCCCCACCTGTGGGACACCTGTGCAAACGAGATTAGACAAAGCCCTGGGGATGTGGGTCAAATCAGGACAGAGCAGTGGCTTCTCAGCGAGGGGCTGGGAGGGCTGTAACTTACTCAGCAGCTGCAAGTCTGCAGACACGATGGGGAAGGCACTCAAGGGGTCTGGGCCAGTGTTTAAACAGCCTGGAGCGGAACCAGGCTGACTTTACAGTTTACAGCCAAGGTGTATGCTGCAGACAATGGAAGGTATTTTCCCAGTCTTTCTGGCGGTGCCCACTCACAGCTGGAGAAACACTTTGGACATGGGAGACTACCAGTGAGATGTCAAGCCCATGCGCTCTGTGGGCTGTGCTGAGCAGGGGCTCGGGTGTGAGGGAGCCATGGCTAAAGCAAAGACCCCTCGCCTTTTGCCGAGGTGCCCGGGGCTGGGCGGGAGGGATGCCTGGTCCCCAGGCTAAACCCCCACCCCTAACCCAACCTTGCCTATCTTGTCCATGGACATTCCCTGGCTTGCAAAGACCAGTGGTGATTGTGGCAGACCTTCTCTAATCAGGGACTTTGCCTCCCGGCCCGGGTGCAGGAGGTAATGTGGTACTACCCACCAGCACAAAGGTCTCCCTGCCCTGGTGAGGCCGGCATATGGAGTGGCACCCACCCTGGCACTGGGGGTGGGCAAGGAGTGGCAGGTTTTGATTGCCTGCAGCACGTCTTGCTGTGCTGTGGAGTAGGGCGAGGAGCGTGGGCCCCGTGGCACCAGCCCGGGAACAAGTGTGTGGGTGAAGGAGGGGTAGCTGCTGTGTTGGTGGGGATGGTGGGAGTGGGAAGGGAGTGGTTGGAGACAGGGGACCCCCATGCTCTGAGGTGCTTGGCTTCAGAGGGGGATGCTGAGCATTTCACAAGATAAGCTCTTGAAATCCTGGGGGTGTTTACTTCCCCTCAGGTGCTGCATCCTCTGCCATTGTCCTGGAGGCAGCAGTCTGGGGGCATCTCTGATAGGTACCTTGGGCAGGAGCATCCTTCCCCCTCTCCTGCCCCAGCAGAGATGGCTGCCGGGAGGGTGCAGAAGGAGGGCGCCAGCTGGGATGAGGGTGGGGGCAGCAGCTACCAGAGGTGGCTGGGCAGGAGACACAGGGAGGGGACAGGGGCACAGCAGCAGGCAGCTGCCCCTGCTGGCTGGCAGCACCCCGGTGTGCACAGAGGCCAGAGCTGCAGTCAGGGGAAGGGAGAGGGACATTGTAGCGCTTGTCCCCCCCCTTCCCGCTGTTCAGAGGAAGGCAGAGGGGTGGGAGATTTGTCCTCACCTTCCCTTGCCCCTGTTTTGAGGGGTGAGAGCAAGCGCATGGTACCGCATGGGGAGGGGGGGCACAGCTGGCACCCCAGTGCAAAAAGCAAGACTGTGTGCTGGATAAGGAGCTACTCTCCCGCAGCCTCTGGTGCTGGGAGAGCAGGCAGGAGTGGGAGCCCCCAGGCAGCCCCTGCTGCCTCTTCCCTTGGGCTGCCTCCCTTTGGGCAGAGCTGAAAGTGGGGCACTGCAGCAGGCACCCAGATTTACACCCCTGTTCAGCAGCCTGGCAGCGGGGAAATCGAGGCAGCGCCTAACCTGGCACTCCTCCCAAAGCGTTCCTCCAACACAGCCCCTGACCTTTGGTATTTCCCCTGCCACCTGCAGCTGAGCCTGCCGCCTCCCCCCCGTCCTGCCATCCCCGTCCTGCGTGGGTGTGGGAGGCACCTTCCTCCCTTCTGCAAATCCTCCAGCAGCCCCTCCTCCCCACCTGGGAAACAGGCTCGTTTCTCTTCCCGGCCCGCTGTGCAGACACCCGGCTTTGCACGTAGCAAATGGAGGCGATTTCCTCCTTAGCGGCAGCACATGGAAAGTATTGAGCCGTGTGTGGTTTGGGTTTTTTTTTTCCTTCTCTCCTTCTCTTTTCTTTTTTTTTTTTTTCCCTTCCCTTGCCTGACATGCTGTCAGCATGCTGTTGGATGCGGTGTTAGATCTCCCACTCTTCTCCGCTCATGTACATCTGCTCCTGGTCATCCTGCACAGTGCCGAATGTCAGGAAATGACTGAATCATACAGCAAGCACAGCTGGACTGACCCAGCAGGGGCAGGGATGGAGCACGGGACATTGGTGGGGAAGCAGGGGGCAAGAAGGAGGTTTTTGGGAGCCGTGGCTTGGCTGAGATCTCTTGCACCGCTTCTCTCCCAGTGGGAGGAGCTGTGGGGGTCCCCTGTGTGTCTCCCCTCCAGCCTCGTCTGTGTCTTTGGGGTTGGTTTGCTCACAGAGGGGACACAGGGGTACCTATCCCTTTACTTTTCCAATGTAGTATTATTTCTCAGTAACCAAGGAAGGTGAAACTACCAGGCAAACCCTGCAGAAGAGCCCTTTGCTCATCCTGCTCACAACCTGGGGCCAGAACACAAATACACTGTGTGTATTGATTGTGTGAGATGCCCATCAGCTGGTGGGACTGGGATGGCCAAGGAAACCTTGTACTGATTGGGAGGGGTTCTCTTTAAATACCCAGTGCCTGGTGTAGTCTGCCCTGACAAGGAAAACAAAATGCCAGGGATCCAGAAAAGACAGGTGCTATGGGTCATGAACTGAGTGTGTCAACCAGCTTAACATCAGTGCTTGTGGGCTGCTTTATGAAGACTTCTGCCATCATCGTTGTCTTGGGACAGAGTCATTGTCTCCCCAGACTGGCTGCAGCACCAGGGAAGGGAGAACTGGGGCACTTCCAGCACAGCTACGCTGTCCATCAGCCAAGGCAATGGCAGGCAACAAGCCAGCATGAAGGAGCAGGACCAGTGCAGGGCACTGGTGGCAGAGCCCAAGGACTGTTTGTGGAGGGGGATGACTTTGCTCTGGGAAAGGACAGCAGCTAGGTAGATATAGAGCATATATAGACACCTCTGAGCTAGTGGTGCCAATAGTTAGTCACCACGAGGACATGGTCCAGGCTCCATGCTGGGGGTAAATGACTCATATTGAAGTCTGTGGGACCAGAGCTTCGTTGTTCTTGGCACTCAAGACAGCTAGATTTAATGCTAGATTGGGTACATCCTTCAGGACTGGTAGAGAGGCCTTCACAGCATGCTGTGCCATTTGCAAGGACAGCCCATATGCTCTGTGGCACAAACATCCTATGAGCCCAAGAGCCTGTCCTCTCCATCAGTACCCTGCTGTGTGTTTGAGGGAGATACCAATGGTGTAAAAAAATTTGCTGTGAATTCTTACATGGACTGGGGAGAAGGGGGGAAATTTTTGCATTGGGCAGCTCACCACCTTGTCTCAGTCCCTGTGCCTTGTCTCGACTCCTTGCATTGCACACTGTCTGGGCTGCCTGCTGTGGCTGTGCTGAGTTCACATGCAGACATCGCTGGAGGACAAGGGGCACGTGGTGGGCAGAGTGTTTTAGGACATGTTCACAAGGTGGGTGCCTGGGCTGCTACTATGTTTTACTAGCCAGTGTGTTGAGAAACTCCCCCATTTCTGTTGATCTGAGCTGGGCAGGTGGAGCAAATCCCTTCCCCCTTGCAGGAATCTGTGGTATGTGAGAGCCAGAGCAGTGTTTCAGGAGAAGAGATGGTGGCCCTGCTCTCTACCTGACTGGTGTTTGTCCACTGGACCGTTTCCTTCCTCTAAGTAAGCGCCCATCTGACTCATGTTTGACTCCCTTCCCTGCTGCTGCTCCAAGAGCTTGTTGCACACAGGAATTGCTGTATGCGTGCAGACCTTGCACTGTGCCGTCCCTTTGAATACGCTCCCTGTCCTCCCACAGGCTGCTCTCCCTGAGCTGGTTACAAGCTTTCTCTCTTCCTTGGAGTATTTTACATCCAAGCCTGGTCTTGTCTCCCAAGATTTTAACACTGTCCAAGTTCTCCTTAAGATCTGAGCCCTCTTCTTCTGCAAGCTGCAGTCTCAGTGTGGTTGGTGCTTGCAGAATTTTGTAGACATGCAGATCACGAGGTGTTTCAGAAAGCTGTGGGGCTCTTTAGCCAGAAGACATCAGTGACGTACCACCTTCTCATTGTTTCGGTACTGACCTGACCCCTCAGTGGGGTGCTAGGAGAGTCAACACAGGATGCTGTCTGCTAAACAAGCTGCAAAAGGTGGCTGCATCTCGCTTACAAGCCAGAGGGATTTTTCTCTCAGAGCATGTGGGGGATCTTTGGGCAGTGGTATGGGGTTTTCTTTGTTTCCAGCTCCTCAGTAGCATCCCTAGATGGAACAACCTAGGACGGGCTGATCCGAAAGACTCTGATGGACTCAGCTCTTGGTGGCCAATGGTGGAAAAGCCGACCGTGGGGTGACAGGAGATGCAGCCCATCAGGAGCCAGGGGAGGGCCCAGGAGATGGGGCTAGCGTGGGGGAGGTACCCTGCATCATGGGAGGTCTGGGCTGGTTCCCCCACCCCTCACCACCTCCACTGCTGCAAGTGCACAGTCCTGTTCTGGCAGCCATGTGCCAGCTCTGCTGTGGGCTCAGTGATGTACTGAAGTTGGACTAAAGGCTTTGGAGGGAGGAAGCTTCCCGCAGTGTGGCCCTGGCAGTCGGAGTGGAGTAAACACACCTTGACTTCCAAGCATCCCTGTCCCTCAGGATGTGACTGCAGGCCTGTCCCAACACCTGGTGTGCAATGCCACTGCTTGGTCCTTGGGGTCCCTCCTTGCTTTGCTCTCCATCTGAGAAGGGCTGATCCAGGTCCTCTCTCCTACACATCACCCCCCAAGACCCCACCATCACCCAAGCCCTCAGCAACTACTATCCTGCTCCTGGAAGCTAACCAGCACTGCCCCAGCACCCCAGCGTCCCTAGCTCTGCTCAGTCCCATTAGCCAGTGAGCTGCATCCCCCGACGGTCACCTGCAAGGAGCTGGCACCAGCTCAGAGCAGGGCCCATGGGCACAAGTGAGAGGCAAAAGTGAGTGGCTGCCATCCTCCTGCCTGGCTTGCTCCATGGCTCTGCCGTGCCTGCCAGCCTCGGGAGTGAGCACCTAGCCCAGTGGGGCCGGAGGCAGCCAGGGTGTGGAGATGGGAGCGCGCTGCCTGGGATCCCTAGGCAAACCTTAGTCAGAGCTCTGCTACCGTACGTGCAGCCTGGCACTGAGATGGGGTGTGAGCCTCTGTGAGAGGCAGGGAGGGAGAGCGGTGATAAACAAGCCCGGGTAATTAATTTCCACTCCTGATGCATGTTTGCTCTCCAAAATGTGTGTGTTGGCATGATCCCGGGCAGGGCTTGGCCCTGCATCCAACAGACACCTTCTTTTATCTCGGTTATTTCATCATATCTGTTAATTGTATCTATCTCAAGCCCTGGGCTCAGGATGGAGATTTCACATCAAACAGTGACGGCTCATAAAGTGGATCCTAGCTGGGCACTGAGCTCAGCTCTGAGGCTGCAAAGAGTAAGAGACCTCCCAGACTGTGATTTCATCCCAGGCTCTCTGCAAACATCCTCCTCGCCCTGCTGGAGCAGACAGGGTCTGCAGAAAGCTGTCAACCCTGCCTTTGGCAGGCTAGGCTGGGAAGGAGTTTCCCCACTGATGACCTCCACTAAAGGATGTCCCAGCCCTGCTTGTGGCAGTCGGGAAAAAGTGGCCACCTAAAGCTTGGAACCATGTCACATCTGCAGTGGTTTGAAGTTGGGAGCAAGTAATCTCTGTGAAATCCTTATCTGGAAGTCAGGCAGTGAGGCTCATCCCAAAATATATGGGCTTGCCGCCAAAGCTTCTTGCGCAGCACTGACACAAGGGTATTACATATGATGTCCCTCTTGCCGGAGCTGGCCACTCAGCTCCAGGAGGCTCCCGAGGCTTTCAGCCTGTCCTGCACATGCCCTGCAGACAGCTCATTAATTTCCATTCCACAGCCCAATCTCTTCTTCCGCTGACACAATTACTTAAAAGTTTCTTTGCAGTCCTCCAGGCGTCCCACCCTCTCACTGGCTTCCCTTTCCACAGCTCTCTCCAGCTCATCTCCACAGGACTTTGCCCTGAGCCTCCCTTCAGAAGAGCTTCTTAGCTGGGGCCCAGGGTGGAGCTGTACAGGAAGACCACGGGGATCTTCCTTGCCTTGTATCCCAGACCTGTAGCTTCAGGCAAAGATGTGAGAAGCCCCTAAAAGAGGGCAATGCCTTGTTCCCAGGAGAAAACAGTTCTGGTCTGTGCTTAGAAAGGGCAGCATCTCAGAAGCCCTCCCAGGGCTGCTTTTGGACAAGAGGCTTCAGGCCAACGAGCGAGGTCAGCAAACACAGGCTTGCTTCTCTTCTGGAGTGCTTGTCTCTTGGTGACATGAATAATAATAATAAAAGGCTTTCCTGCCTTTGGTGTCCTGCACCCCTGGGACGTATCTTGTGTCTGGAGCGCAGGAGCTGATGGGGCCATTTTTGACCAAGCACTCTTCATGCAAGCAGAGTCCCTGGGGTGCTGCTGGGTCCTGCTGAGCTACAAAACTACGAAAGATGGCTCCCTCCCAAGGATGTAAATATCCCAGAGCAGGCAGCCAAGCAGCACCACCAGCCACCAGCCATCAGGGAGGTAGGGAGCACTGGGGAATCCAGTGGGACAAGCCCCCAGCTGGAGATACAGCAAGTGGCTGGGCTCCCTACACTCTCCAGCACCACAGTGGAGAAAGTGGTTTGGAGGAGGTATGTGGGAAGCCTCTCCCAGGCACAAGTGGGTGAGAAGGGAGGGAGCATGCAGGCACTTGTTGGGAAAGCAGGCAATATTGATTGCCTGGTAGGGCTGGCAGAGTGGAGGCAGGACCTGCTCTCTCCCAGGAGAATAAGAAGGTGGGGAGGGACCGCGCAGATGCTGGAAGTGGAGGTACTGCATGCGATGGGCGGGGAGGAAGGTTGGCATCCAGCAAAGCTGTAACCACTTGCTATCGTGAGATAACCCACAGGACATCCACAGCTATCCCATAAGCTCATAAAGCACTTCTCAGCTGGCCAGTGCTTGAATCACTCCAGCAGTGCAGCAATATTCTGCGCAGCTTTGTTTCTTCCCTACCCAAACGGGTGCTGTTCCCTTCCCCCAGCTGCCCTGCCCACACTCGCCAGAGGAGAACCCGGTCTTTTAATTCCAATCACAAATTCTGGAAATGATTAGCGGTCTGTCATCACTCAGCCCCACCGGATATCAGGCACGGGGCATTTCCGTCCCCTGTAATTAATGGTGTGCAGGGCTGCCTGGCTCTGCGGCAGGCAGGGAAGAAGCAAGTGAGAGGTGGGTGTAGTGCTCCCCCCCGCCTGCCTCTCTCACTGCCCGGCTGGGAAAACCGCTGGACCAAAAAGCAAGGCAAAGAATAAATTCACTCATGGCTAAAGGTAAGGACAAGGCAAAAGGGTTCGCCAGAGGATTGTGCCACTCCTGTCTGGGAAAAGAAATGGAAAATAGTGTGGTTGGGGTGGGGGGGACAATGCTGGGGCAGCCCCCTTCACTGATGCGCAGAACTGCACTTTGTGCAACTGCTGTTGCATCCTCCAAGGGGCCTGGGAACTCAGTGGCCCGTTTATCCCCTGTCCCTTCCTGGGTACCCAGAGGCAGCTGCCAGCTCCTGCCTGATGGAGAGGATGTCAGCATCGCACCCGCAGCCTCTCCACAGTCACCCGGCAGCCTTTGTTTCCCTCTCTGCCTGCCCCTTTCCCAGGGCGCTCTCTGGCTCCTGGGAGCTGCCCGTTTGCCAGCTGCCTAGCGAGAGCTGCTATCTGCCCCGTGTGAATGTTGTGCATCCATCCAGCAGCCTCCCAGCCCTCCACTGAAATGCCTCATTGTGCAGCTGGCCGGACTACGTGAGCCTGGCTACGTGGAGCATGTTTCGCTTTGAAGCTAAATCTTCCTTTTGAGTCAACAGAGCTGTGTGGTGCAATTGTAAAATTTCCCTTCATTGGCCAACCTCCTGATGTTAACAAAAGCTCCCTGCTATGTAAACCAGCCAGATGCTGTGGGATGCTGTCTGCAGGCTCACGTACCCTCCTTGTGCCATGGGAGGTGCTGGACCTTCACCTGCAAGCTCTCTGAGCCGGGCAGAGAGGTTCGAGCCACATGCCCCCCAGCCACGGCAGAGACACCAGTTCCCTTGTCCCGTCACCAGTAACCTCAGAAGAGTCTATCCTTTCCTTTCAGATTAGCTGGCCCTGCTGAAATCCTGGCTGAAACAGTCTCAAATGTGGTAGTAATTATCTTATGAAGAAGGGGTGAGGTTCCAGATGACTAGGAAAAAAAGGCAGAGGGATAGTACCTGTTCTTAAAGGGGAGGAAACGGAGCCATGGGACTGCGGACCTACCAGGCTGCCTTCAGTGCTGACAAGGGCCCTGGAGCAGATGCCCGATTTGTAAGACTGACCATGACAGCAAGGTGAGAAGTAATAGCCAATACAGATTTGGAAAGGGCCTACTTTCCTTCTACAGTGTGGTTGGAGGACAAGGAGATGAGGAAGATGTGTCCTGGCTTTAATGCTAAGAGCTACTTGCACGATCAGCTTGGTGTTGGTTTCAAAGATGCATGTTACATTTGCTGCCAATGACTGGCCACGCGGTCATTGCAGGCACTTTGGAGATCAGGATGGGAGTTCAAGCAGATTGTGACATTGGAGAAATGGATATAAATAGGATGCAATTTATAAGGGCAAATGCAAGCCACAGCTCTTAGCAGGCTAATCTGCTGTATGCATATATAAGGGACCAACAAGGCCTTCAGAAAAGCACATGGGTGTTATTGTGGAGACAGGTGTCATTACTGAGTGACCTGACAACACACAGATGTGAAGAAGAGCAAACCTCCCTACTAGGCTATATAAACAATAGTACCACATACACCATGTGTGCTGCAATCATTCCACTTCATGTGATGTTAGGAAAGCCTCATACTTTCTGGATATATCCAAGTTTTGGGCAATGCGGTTAGAGAAAGGCTTACACTTCTTAGAGTCCATGGAAGATGATCAGCAGCCTAGTAACCGTGACCTATGAGTAAAGGTTGAAAGAACTGCATTTGTTTAGGCTGCTTAGGAGAAGAGGAAAGGGAAAAAAACCCCAACCTCCAGATTTGTAAAAAGTGTCTGAAAAAGGAACAGAAAGGATTGTTCTCCATCTCCAGAAGACATAAGGTTAGACATCCAGAAAAACTTTTCACGTCTTTAAGTCCTTAAGGGCTTCTGTCCTCTTAAGACAGAGTGCCTTGCAGAGACCACATGATTTCCTCCTCTAGAAGTTTCCAAAACCAAGGTGTTACAAATACCCAAATACCTGTCAGGCCTGGTTAGATAGCAGTATCCCTCCTTGGGTAGAGATATTTCTAGATGATGTTTCAGGAGCTCTGTTTTTGGTCATGCACCATTACATGGTAAAGCACAGCCATGCAGTTCCAGGAGTGAGTTGGTCTTTGCAGGCTGACACAAAACGTATTGCTGCAAATGAATGAACATGTTGCCATGTTGTCCAGACACCACATCACATTCCCTGTTTCAAAAAGTGGATAGCCTTGCAGGATACATGGCACAATGCCAGCAAGCTGTCAGTTGCCCAGATGAAGCTTAACCCACTGTTCAGACAACCCTACCCTTCAGCTGACAGAGAACAGCAGGCTGCTACCACTTCCTGCTGGGAAATGCAGTGGTTCAGTTGCACCACAGAGGCTGCTAACTCTATAGAACTAGGGGTCAAACAGAAAGGCTCATTACATCATTCCTGTCTACAGGAATTAGATGAGAAGATTTTTTGAATGGGTCCCTCATCCGGTACTGGCTAGATAACAAGTAAAGATTTAGAGAAGTAGTGGATAAAGCCTACCCTTTATTGTGGCTGAAGTTAAACCACTGATTCAGGGTAAGCTGCAAGCATGGAGTAAACATCTGTCCTTGAATGAGCTTTCATGATGGCAGGAGAAAGACGGCCTAGTCTCCACTAGACCTCGCAGCAGTACTTCAGGAGGAGAACACACTGAAGCTGGTGAGTCCTCCAGGGAGTCAGTGGGAAAGCAAACCCACAGGAGTCCTTCAGAGCCATGCCAGACTTCTGCAGAAGGCTGTTCAGAGCGGACCTGAGCTTCCTTCCTTTTCACACAGACCTGATGCCATAGTCGGTATGGGAAACCCTCTTATGGCTGTGCTGGTTCAGCCCCATGCTGAAGTGTACAAACTTCCTCTTCAAATTCAAATGCTCTGGGAAGGTTGGCTTGAGCAAATGGGTGCCTCTACCAGAGTGTAAGCATGTTCACAGAGGCTGGGTGGAGGCCACATGGAAAAACTAGACCCTAAGCCTCATTGACACTGAAAAGCCAACCCACCACATGCATTAGAGGAGGCATTGGCAATGAAAGGGCTGACCGTTGCCTGGATTACAGCACTGAGATGAGAGAGGCCACTGTGGTATAAACATCTGTCAAGAGCAGATGAGGGCTGGAGCAGAGACATCCCCCACAGGTTTGTATGATTTTCAAGGACCTGAGGCCAAAGATCCATTTTATGCTCCTCGGTGATTTCACGGATGAGTGACCTCAGCGTTCTCATGACTCTAATAAATGATTCTTCCAAACTCCTTGGCTGAATTGCCCCTGTGTTAACAGTGTGGGATGAAACCAAGGGGAATAGCTTCCTCCAAGACTTCATATTGCAGCTCTAGAGCATTTGATAAGGCCATCCCACAGAGAGTACAAAATCCCTGATGCTTGGAAGGGAGGAGAAAGGGGTCACAGTGGATAACACAGATCGGATCTTGGAAAGTACCTTCTCTGGCAGTCCTGCTCAGACAAGATGACACTGCCCCAGCAATTGTTTCAGTTCTGCTGGATGAAGAGGTACATGACCATCCCAGCAACCCTCAGAAGCTACAACTGGCCCTCCAGAAGTTCCCAGCTTTCGCTGGAAACCAAAGAGGATTGCATCTACACTATTGATTTCTGCCAGCCAGCACAGCTTTGCTGCTCGAGGATGTGAAGCAGGGAGGCCAGCCACACCAGCCAAACATCTCATAACATCTCATTTTGGTATCTGGCAAGTTTGTTCCACGGGCTGAGCTTGGAGGAGTACCACGACCTCCTCCCCTCCACGTCTGACTGTGGTGCTTGGGAGAGTGAGTCATCCATTCTTCATGTGGAGCTCCCCATCATTCCAAGGGAAAAGGCTGTGCTTCCGGCATCCCTTGGCATGTGGGTTTCCATTCATCTGTTGATGGCCAGGCAACATGCCATCCCCAGGACAAAATGGCTGCTGCTTAGTTCCTCTGCTATTAGTGCATCCCTTAGGATTTTGCTAAATTTCTCCAAGATCTCCAAGTCTTTTGGAAGGCTATCTGAGCAGAGAGAGCTCAGCGTCTGGAGGTTTTGGTGTCAATCCTTCAATGTGCTGTGGCCAAGTCAGAAAGGTTGCCTCTTCTTTTCCCTTGATTTCTGCAAGTCCTGCACAGGGCAGGAGCAAATCAGACCTTTTGCCACTGCCCACTGCAACTCCATGTTTTCAGGCAGCAGAGGTGCATCTGCCCCTGTGGCCTGTCAACAGGCTCTGTTAGCAGGAGACCCTCAGTAAAAGGCAAGGGAACACAGTATCCCCTCTTGTCTCCTGGTGGGGGGAATATTAGATGAATAAATATCCCAAGGCGGGTCAGCCAAATAAGGCCCTCCTGATTTGAAGAAGTCAACCAAAGCACACCATGTGGTCATCAAGTGGTCCCCTCACTTTGCGGAGCATGTAACACATAGCTTCTTGGTGGGATCAGCCAGCTTTCTCCTTGGCATGGACAAAACTCCCCTATTTCACAGGAGGTGGTAAACAAGCCCTGGACCTCATCCCTTGGCTCCAGGGCACACAGTTGCAAAGCTCCTCTGATCAGTGTGGGAGGAAGTGCCTCCACCCTCTTTATGGCTGCCCAGTAATGAGCCCCAGCTGCAAGCCTCTCCCTTCCATGCCTGGAAGCCCAGGCTGGCCTCGCAGGGTGGGGCACGGGCTGTTTAACCCATTCCCTGGACAGATGGATGGACAGATGGATGGACGCACAGACAGATGCTCCCCAGCTGCTGCTGAAACGCTGGGAGCCTCTCTCTGCTGGGTTGGCTGGCAGGGTTGCCAGAAAGGTGCCGAAAGGCTGGGAGTGCAGAGGCATGTGGGTTCATGCGCCGGGGGGAACAGTGATGGTTTTGCTCGCTCCTAGCTCGAAGGTGTGCCAGGGGGTGAGCTCCTCCCTGGGCTGCTGGCTCTGCTGTCTCCCGAGCGTGGCTGGGAGGTGTGGGGCTTGGCAGGGGGTCACGTTGTCCCCAACACCTTCTTCACAGGGCTGTTCCCTGTGGCTCCTGCCAGCACCATCAGGCTGGGGACATCCATCCCACAGGCGCACAGGTCCATGGGTTACTGCAGGGTGCCCTCTCCTTCCGCAGCCCAGCATCCCAGCAGCACCTGGGGCTTTGGCTCCTTTTTTTAAGTAGCTTTTGTCCCTTAGAGAAAATCGGTGGCGAGGAACCATCTCCGGCTGGCTCTCCTGTCCGGGCGCAGGCGAGTGGCCAGGCAGCCACTGGTGTGATGCCTACGTAGCACCGCGCCACAGAGACGGGGCAGGGGATTCCTGAGGTGACGGGGCTGAAGCGCGAGAGCAGAGCTGTGCTGGATGGTGAGAGGC
Source organism: Pandion haliaetus (assembly GCA_013401275.1). Taxonomy (NCBI): domain Eukaryota; kingdom Metazoa; phylum Chordata; class Aves; order Accipitriformes; family Pandionidae; genus Pandion; species Pandion haliaetus. The sequence goes on along the minus strand of VYZV01034883.1, from coordinate 302,536 downwards.
TTTCTCGGCTCACATAGCTAATAGACTAATTAGCAAGGAGCTTGAAACTTGGCCGTGTTTGTTGTCAAATGCAGGCCCCTTTCCAAGTGGTGTTAACAGCCTTCCCTTTTCACTCCGGGAGCATTGTACAGCCGGGGCTTTGCTGCTGCTTCACAGAGGATTCTTCATTTAGTAATGGATATAGGCTGAATAGCTGTTGCAGCTATAGGTGACACGAGGGTCAGGAACGAAGGGTGGCCGGGAGGAGGGAGGAAGGGGGCAGGGTCCTGGGGCTGGGAGAGCAGCGGGAGGCTTGGAGAGGGGATGATGGAGGGGGCACTGACCCAGCCATGCATAGCACGTAGCTGGGCTGAGGGCAGTGGGGGACTGCGGCCATGCTGCAGGCTGCCAGGGTGGATCGAGGGGCTCAGCAAGTTGAGGTTGTCGAGGACTCGGTGGCAGAGGGGGATGCCTATAGGCGAGAGAGGAGCGCATGGGCAAAGGTGTGCTTCCGAGCCAAAGGTACGGCTCCTCGTGCCATTTGCCCACTTCTAATTAAGATGCCAATGATTAAATGATTCCTTTGAAAAACGCTCCCCTTTCACATGAGAGACAAAAAGTTCACACAGGCGAAAGGCTGCCGGCACTGGCAGGACGCTGGCAGCATGTGGGCAAGGGGCGGGCGAGCTTCCCCGCCACCCCGCTGCCAATGCAAATCCCCCGGCGCAGCTGAGCCGAGCCCAGGGGAAACCGGGAGGGTTTTCACTGGGTTCCCACAAGCGCGAGAGCCGAGGCTGTGCCTGCAATCACGTCTGCTCACAGGCAGTGGCCTTTGTAGGCAGCCTGGATAATGGTTATTCACTGCCGGCAGGAGTGGGGACTTTCGCCCCTGTGGGGCCACCCCTCCATTGGGACACCTGGCATTTTGGTCCCCTCCAGTGTCCCAACAGGTGTGCTCCTGACTCTCCAAATTCAGTTCCTGCTCAGGAGCATAGTCCCTTGGTTCCCCCTGGGGTGCCTGGGAACAAAGCAGCCGGGGGCTTCTGAGGGTACCCTATCGCCCCAGGCTGGTGCTTTTTGCCGAGAGGGCAAGGTGGGGAGGTGAGGGCTTTGCAGGAGCTTGCCTGTAACCGAGGCTGGAGGCAGGGGAGATGGCTGCAGCCCTGGTGTCCCTCAAGCGCTCTGCAGTGCCTGAAACAGGGTATAATTCACACCTTCACCACACACTCAAGTACCGCCTCAGCCAGAGTGAGGTGAGCACCTGCCAGCCACACACAAATATTATCTGGGTGTCACGGCAAATATTAGGCACAGGGCCTGGAGTGTGCCCAGCCTCCCCTGGAGCTCCACGAAGGCTGCTCGCCCGCGGCAGGCCTGGCTTTCCCGCAGACGCTTGCAATGGCATGGCAGCGCTGCTGCTGTTTTCTTTGGACTGGGGCCGACTGCTTATGGAAAAGCAGCCGAAGCAGCATGGACGGCAGGTAGTGCAGCGCCGGGGTGGGGGGGTGCCCTGTCGACGCAATGGCTCACATCCCCAGCATGGCGTGGTGGAAGTCGCCCAAAACCTCAGAAGTAGGATGGTGGTTTGGCAGAGTCATGACTCCGTGACAAAAGCCATGACTGAAAGTGTTTGACATATCCACACTCATTTATGTGATGCTTGGAGCCAGAAAAGACTTCCAAAAACATGTCCCCTCCTGCTGCCAGGGATCCAGGAGGAATTAACTCCCTTTAATAGCAGTCAGGAGACCTAATATCAAACCAGGTATTATTTGAGCCCTCTTACGCCCTTTCCACTTACTGCCAGGCTTTAGCTCCTGTAAAATCTCTTTGAAGGCCATCCAATGAGCACTCTATGCATACCCAAGGTTAGCCAGCCCACAAGCTGTCTAGGAGATGGTCACAGTGTGTGGAGCGTGACTAGCCATCGAGTCACACTGGCGGTGCTCCTCTTCCCCAACTGAGCCACCATCCAGGCTGCAACAAGGCCAAAGAGACTTCTGTGATTGCTGTGTAGCCTGCCGAGGTGTTGAACCCCGGCACTGACAAGCTGGGGATCTCACTATTTGGACCTTGGGGCCGAAGTTTTCCATGAACGTCAGCTTCTAGTCTGGAAAATAAGTTTGGCGACAGGGTCAGGTTTCCAGCTGAGAAGAATGAATGATCTCACTACCAAGCAGCCTATTTCCAGAGCGGCATTTCCCAAACAGAGTGCTCCAGTGCTAAGCTCTCCTGAAGCAGCGCTGGCGGTACATGGCGGGACCAGGCTGTTTCCCAGTGTGCCAGCTTGGCTTCATCATTTCCTTCGCTCTTGCGCCTTGCGTTAGGGATTTCAGTGCAGAGGCCTGGCTGCTTTTGCATTTCCTGCTTTTTTCTATGTTTGCCTTTCTGGGTCTGGATGTCTCCTCAGTTTTCCGAATGCTGGTAATTCCCACCCATTCACCTCCCTTCTAAGCTCTGTTTTGAGTTCACACATCTATTAATTTGTTGCTCATTTGGGATCCAGGCCTAGAGGCTGGGCAACCATGGAGGCAGTCTCTGTCCCAGGTAGTTCTTGGTTTAAACAACCCCTGTAATTCCCTTTGAGCAACCTCTTCCCTTCTAGTCCTTTTACTTTATCCCCTAACTCAGCTCCTTCCTTTCGCTCCTTCCCCTATCTGATCCCATCATTTCTTTCGCTTTTCGTCCCTGATTTCTACTGATCCCAACTCCTCCCTCTGCTACTTCTTGGCCCCTCTTCTTCCTCTCCCCCAGCAACCTGCTTGCTTCCCTGGAAGAGACAGGGAAGAGGCACAGGGGTCCTCACTGTGCTAGTGCCTCTGGGATGAAGTGGTGAATTCAGAGTTGTAGCATCCTGAAATTGGCGGCAGAGGGACAAGCATGGGCTGACATGTGAGAAGCTTTCAAGGCATTTGGACAGACAGCCCCAGTAAGTAGCCTCAGCCTAATACATCCTGCTGTTCCCACAGGCAGCTCTCTCCTTGCTGTTGGGGCGGTGCTGGTAGGAAGGTGAGGAATAGGTGGAGGATGGGTGGGAAGCCTGCCTGTGGCACAAAGCTCCCCCGCTGCAGGATTCAGCCATCCCCACCTTTGTCCAGAGTGGGGCCCTGGGGGGAAATCACTGGCTCCCAGGGGGCTGGGGGTGGGAAATGCCCTGGCAGACCTGAGGGCCTCTGGGGAAAGCAGGAAAACGGCCAGGTGGGCAATAAGCAGGTGATAAGCCCAAAGCACAATGCCCTGGCTGAGGTCTCCACAGGGACACAGTCAGAGATGCTGCTGCTCCCATTTCCTACAGCAAAGAGCAGCCTCCCAGCAGCACTGCCCCAGGAAAGGTCTGTGCCTGCTAAAGGGCCGCTGACGTAGGGGAAGCTGCGATAGCTGACAGCTGGTGGGGATCTGCCCTCGTCACCTGGCTGGACTGACAAGCTTGGCATCTTTTGCATCTCCTTTTTCTGTGTTGTCAGCAAGATCCAGATTTCCTCACCTGCCTTCAGGTGTAATGCTCCTAGCAGAGTTATGTCTGGCTGGTTTCCAAAGGCAGAAAAGGAGAACCGAACCTCCGTTGACATCCACTTGGTGAAAGCACCCACCTCTTCTGCCATGAATGGCAGAAAGCACAAAACTGTCAAACAAACAGATCTTGGAGAACATGGGAGGGCAGGTTCTCCACAGTCCCACTTTCCTGTCTCAGCAGTGCCCCACTGAATTTGCTCTACAGACACCAGAAACAAGTCTCTGCAGTGGCCAGCCTTGCCCACATGCCACAGGCTCTTGCAAATTGTAGTGGGAACTTCCCGCTTCCTCTGCTGCTGGCACAGGCTCTGAGCTCACCTGGTCATGCCCTTTGTGATGAAGAAGCTGAGGAAGGAAATGCTGGTGGTGTCCATCTTCAACAGCTTGGACAAGGAACAGAGTGGGTGTGCTGGAAGCTGGAAAGCTGTCTGCAGCCAGCCAGCACCTGGCACGGGATGGGCAGAGCTGTACTGGAGAGCAGGGCCTTTTGCTTAGTCCCATGGTGGCATAGAGGTCATCACATCACCCCAGTGCTGTGCCCAGTGGTCTGAAATGAGGTCCAACATGCTTTTGTTGGACCTTGCCATGCCTTGGCCGACAGGCCAAGAAGCCTTTCCACTGAAAGCACAACACTGAACAGCCCCTGTGTTTGGAGAGCTCTCTAGGGTTGTTTTGGGCCCAGGGGCTTGGACTTTGTTTGCATCTCTATCCATTTTAGCTGATCAGCTCAGGCCAGCTGGATCAAAGGCTCAAAGGCTCACCCATCCTCACTGAACACTGCAAAGGCAGTTTGCAGGATGGGGTGAATGAAGGATGTGATTAGATCTGCCTCATTTGCCTCCTTTGTTTAAGGGAACATGATGGCAGCCCATCACCAATCTAGTTTTGTCCAGTTTTATAGATAGGTAATTACTCATCTGCTTCAAGAAACCTGGATTATTATTTGGCACCCCACACACAGAAAATTAATATTTTGCTGGGTCTGGGAGTATAAATTACAAATCCACTGTGTATGCGATATATTAAACGTCCTTCAGGCATGCTGCAGGGTGGGCGCAAGGGGCAGGGGCAGAGCCAGGGGCCTGAGGCTGGGCAGGACAGTAAGGACACGAAGATGAAAAGTGCTGTCTTCATGCAGCAGTTGTTGCAAGTCAAGCCTGCTCATACACTTAAAGCTCTTTAATGCTTTTGCCCTCTGATAGCCAGAGGCTAGATAGTGGCCTGCTACAGTGAATAACTGAGAAATTAATAAAATATTTACAAGCACAACTGGTCTGAGCTCAAAAGCTGGTGTTCCTGCCTCCCCATGTCATTTGCCTCTCCCTGCCCACGGCCTTTTTTCATGTTTCCCATGCAAAGAGCCAGGGCTCTGCAGCAATGCCCCGCTGGGCTGTTCTGCAAGTGACACCCAGCAAAGGAGGTAACCTGCTGCCCAGGAGCACCTCAGTACCCTGAAAAGGCACCAGCCACCCCCCCAGCCCCATGCGCTACCACTTCCCCTTGGGTTTGTCTGCTGCATGGTGACCATCTTTCTCAGAGTATTTCAGTGGGTCTGCTTTACTCTGAGGAGTAGTTGAAATGGGTCGTATATACCAAAAGTGAGCAAACACAGGTGCAGATGACAGTGAAACACAGCTGACAGCCACTGGCATGAGAGCTGTGACCCACAGAGACTGCTGGGGCCTCTATCCCTGCATAGCTGTGCTGCTACTACCTCCCCAGAGAGCTGAAGTAGTACATGCTCTCCGGGACGTAGGGACACCTTGGTTGTGGTGTTGATATATTCTTAGTTGCGCCAAGGATGGGTTTGAGTAGCCAAGTTACTACGTGCCTATTGTCCGGTGCGTGATATTACAGGGACTTTCCTACCCCAGCGGTATGACCCACGTGTGTGTAACAGTTACCGACAGCTGCTGACTCATGGGTTCAGCACACCTCCGGCTCTGGAGACTGCTCTCTGGTCTCCAAACAGCTGGAAACCTCGTTCATTTTCAGGAGATGAGGAGGAGAAGGAGACTAAGCCTTAGTTAACTCCCAGCTAGCTCATGACATAATGCACAGAGGTGCACATGAAGAAACCATGTCTTATGAAATGCTCCACTGTGTCTGGTTCTTCCCTTCCCTTCCCTTCCCTTCCCCTTTGTGTGAATTTGATATGAATGTAGGGGAAATTGTGTCTGAGTATGGAATATGAATTTTGGGTGCATTTGGGGAGACATTTTTGAGTGGGAGGTGCAAGTGAGGCCTCTTTTTTTCTCCCAAGTTGGTGGGTGAGAATTGGGAGCAGGACAGGATGCTCCCAAATAGGGGTGCGGGAGCGCGGCCAGGCTTCAGGGGGTTGAGCGGAGGGAGGGAGCCTCAGTGCTCTGCGGACTCCTCAAGGGCGCAGGAGCCTTGCCGGCCTGGGAACCGCTCCAAAACTGCTGACACAGGCAGAAGCGAGCGGCATCAGTGTGATCCCCAGCACAGCATCGCCCACGGGCCAGCGGGAGGAGGCACGTGGCCTTGGGACGGGGGAGGTCACCATTTCTCTTTCTTAGGTCAAAAATGGCAGGTGGGCTGGCATGATAGAAAAGCACACCCGCCTGCTTGGAAACTTGTGATCACCTGGATGACACCAGCCGGCAGCGGGGGCCGGAGGGGCTGCCGGGCCGGGGATGTGTGTGGTTGTACGTGCTGCCCTTGGGGCAGGTGCAGCCCCCATTGGAGCTGGCCGGGTGCAGGGGAGGTCAGAGAGGAGCAGTCAGTCACCCGTCACCCGCCCTGCTGCCTGCCAGCTGATGGGGGCTGCGTGCAGGGAGCCTCAGCTGACGGGCGCGCCGGCTGCCAGCCCAGGCCTTTTGGCACAGCAGCGCGTGCCTCCCGGCCCCGGCACACACACCGGCTCGCACGTTGCTGACCGCACGTACATGCCCCGCAGCCCAGAAGGCCCTGGCAGCGGCCGCGCATCCCGGGCTCCCAGCCGCCCTGCCGCGCTCCTTGTCTGCCTGCCAGCCAGTGCCCCGGATCCGCTTCCTCCCTCTCTCTCTCTCTTTCTCTTCCTTCTTTTTTCCTCTCTCCCAGTTGCAGAAGGCGAGGAGGGGCAGGGGGGAGAAAGGGGATGCCAGCAGTGAATGGGAGGCAAGAGGGGATGTGTGAAGAGCTGGGGGCATCACTGCTCCGCCTGTCTGCAAAGAGGTGGGTGCTCATCCTGCCGCCACAATCGCTTCCAGAGAAGTCACTTCCTTCCCTCCCTCCGCTCTTTGTTTCATGCCACAAAGGAGGAGAGGACGGTCTCCTTGCCAGGCAGGGAGCATGTCCCCTACAGAGAGGCAGCACTCTCTGAACAGCTGCTGTGCCTGGGATTGTGTCTTGGTCCCTGCTCCTGCTGCCCAAAGCAGAGGGGTAATGCTGCCAGGTGGGGCTGGGACCCCTGGGCCTCTCCCAGCATGGAGTAAGCCATCACTTCCCCTCCTTCCCTGTGTCACCTCAGGGACCTGTTGTGACACACAGGACTGGGTGGCCTGGCCCAGGCTTTTGGTAGGTGGTGAGCCTGTCAGGAGGCTGTACAAAACACAGCAGAAACAGTATCAAATGAAGTTTTCACGGCCTCTACAATGTCTACTGGGGACAGCTGGAGGATAAAAAGGAGACACCAGGACCCTTCTGGATATTAGGAGTGTGCAGGTGTTGCTTGTGTTCATGTGTGTTAGTGTTCCCCATGACGTCCAAGATGATGTCCATCTCCCCACTGTTCCTTCAAATCCCTGGCTCTTTTCCAGCTTGCACCAAGTCTTTTCTCCCCCAGCTTTCTAACCCAGGGCTTTTCCAGCCTGAGGTCTTTGCACTGATATCAGGGAAAACCTACTCCTGTATTGTCATGCCCCCAGAAAGGCAAAGGTCCTACGGCAGACTCTTGGCCATACTGGTGTGCAAAGCTCCCTCTGATGCATTTTTCTCCATCTCTCCTTGGTACGTGGCCCTGGGCAGAAGGCAACCAGGTAGGCTCTGACTCCAGGTTTGAAGGGCATCTATAGAGTGACAAGATGAGTTTTGCTTTCATTGACCTGTGAATCCTGCTCACAGCAACAGCACATTTGGCACTATATTTTTTTTTTTTTTTCTTTTTTTCCCTTCCTTTTTTTTCCCTTCCAAAAAGTCTGTCCTCTTGAGGTCTCTGACTGGGAACTGTGAACTCATCCCTCATCCAGGCAGGCTCCAGGTTCTCGTGGTCACTGCCCTAGACTTCCCAATCATCCTACTGTTCATAGTCAGTCCCTCCCTGTTAGTAAGAGGAAGGGCCAAGGGCATGATTTTTCCTTTGGACCCTCTCATGGTGAATGTGCCTGTCTGACAATGCCACATGGCATAATCTTTCCTCACCACGAGAATGTCTGCTCACGTCCACATGCCCAGAGATGTCAGGGGGCAACTTAGCTCAGTGAATCCTCATGCCAGCAGCACTTTCTTGTGCCAGCAGCCTCAGTGCGCCCAAAGGACTCACTCCACAAGCATGTCCTCCCCAGTTTGCCCTGGCCACACTTACAGTGCTGGCTCTTGCAGCCAGCCACAGGCTGCGGTCGCCTCCCCTGGTGCATGTCTGCAGGAGCTGGTTAGTGACCCTGCCCATTTTATTCCTAACTTGCTTAGAAACCTGAATGACTGTGTTTCCCCAGACACATTGCCTTGTGCTGGCACGCCAGCACTTGTGGGTGCTGTTGGATATAGCTATGTGTCCTCAATGTGGAGGTGCATCTCCCTTGCCTCACCCATGTTTCTCCTTTGGCATTTACCCCTTGGTTCTTTACCTCTAAGTATTTTCCCCCTGAGCTCTTTGCTGTTGATCTGCCATGTCCCCGGCATTATCAGCCCCCTCTGACTATCTTGTCCATGGAAATGGTGACCAGCTAGGCCATAGGGGTGACTGAGTGGTTGTCACAGATGACAATGGGCTCTCCCTCATTATCTCCTGTGTGTGTGCCGATGGGGCTTTTTGATTCCCACTAGTCTCTCATTTCAGAGAAATCTGGCCATTAACTCTAAGGACTTGAAAGCACAGTTGTGTATGCTTGTATAGCTTGAAGGATACCTAGCCAGCCATGCCAGTCTTGAAGGTAAGTGGTTTTCATCTTTTCATCCAGTTGCTTCCTGTAAGAAAAGACATGTCCATCCTCTTTGAATCCAAAATCTCGCATGTGCCACCACTGTCTTTCTTCTGTCCTCATTCCTGGAGGAGATGCTGCACATACCTTTGGCTCTCCAAAATCATATTCGAATGTAGAAAATCTTCCTTCAGTAGAAGATTTGTGCTTTGGTAGCAAAACAAAACCTCTGAATTTGTTGATGTTCTTGGGAGACTTCTCCAAGACTTTTCCCTTGGTACTGCAAGGGCAGCGTGGGCAGTGCTGATTTCTTTATGTGAGCCCAGAGTATCTCAAGCCATGCTTCTGGCTGCGGGTCGGTAATGAGGCCAGTCATTTGTTCGGGCTTCTGGGGATAACTATGTCAGGGCCAAGCACTGTGCCAGTGAGCTTCTTTTAAGGACTGATTTTCTTCTACACAGTCAAGACTCAGGCAGCCTATTATTAACCTCAGAGCCTGATGGTTTGCTTTGCATTGCCATTTTAGTCTGCATTTTCACTGCTGCTGCACTTCCACACACCCCTATTGTCTCCCTGCACTTGCTTTGAGCTCCTCCTTACCAGACCACCTTTCCCAATGTCACACCTCAGTGAAACTTGTCATGTCCTTCACCCATGCACAAAGAAAAGGCCCTGTGAGGAGTGTTGAGTTTTTCAGTCAGCCTGCCCCAATTACTTGTCCCAGCAACCCAGTGGAGTAGGGAAATACAACTTTGGTCTTCTAGACAGGCAAAGTGACACGACAGCAGCAAGTGGGAAGCCAGCAGCAGAGACATCACTTGAATGCAAAGCTCCAGAGTGCCAGGCATAGGTCGGGACAAATGTCACCATCCTGAAGGACAATAGCAGGCAAAAGCGTGCATTTTGCCCACACCCAAGCAGCTGTGTCATCACTGACAGCAGGAAAGGATGAGAGGAGTTTTGCTAATAAGCACTAATTATGAAGCTGTGCCTGAGCTCAGACCTCCTGCTTAAAAAGCCCCTCTGCATGTGAGTGGGTGTACAGTGGTGACCTTAGTGGGGCAAACCTCGGAGACCGCGGGAGGTCTGAGGGTGCCAGGCAAAAGAAAGGATGAGCCTAAGCCAGCCCATCTCTGTGGAGAGGTGAAGCAGGAGTCCAAAAATAGCCCACCACTTTGCTGCCAAGAGCAGCAAGCCTTTGATAAACAGTTTAAAAATAACCTCAGCGGGAAAGAGATCGCAGCTCCCTCCATCAGAATTGGATTTTTGTCGTGTTTGCCTTCCCATGCCCCTGCCAGCTTGCCGCTGAGTGTGTTGCTCACGTGATGCCCGCTGCCTGGGGAGGCTGGCCCTTGCTGGGATTTGGGTAACCGCAAGACACTGTGAAGATGCTCTGCTATATTTTGCTGCTGCAGCAAGAGTTTGTCCTAGCGGGGAGCAGGAGGGGGGAATCAGCCCAGCAGGGACGTGCCTGGTCGGGGCTACAAGGTGATTTTCGTGTTGCGGCTTCCCACCCTCCTGTTGACACAAGGGAACCGATTGTGAGGGTGTCAAGCGGAGAGGGGAAAGCACAGGGAGGTCTGCTGCAGAAAACCAGAGCCAGAAGCACTGAGGGCCAGCATGTCCCGGAGAACCCTTCCCGGGAAGGGGGGTAGCGGGGGCCCTCTGCTCCACGTGCTCTCACCCAGTGCTGGGACACAGAGCAGGGGCAGAGAGGAGCCCTCCCTGCCTCTCCTCCACACCCCCAGGATAACAGTGCAGGCCATAGCCAGGAAATCACGCTGGGATGCAACTCATTCCCATCTGGCTGCCCTGGTACAGCAGCACCTCTCCCTAGAGAAAGTGGGATTTTGTGGGCTGAATCCCCCGGGATGCTGGTTCTGCATGGGGGACCTCAAAGCTCTGGTCACCTGCACAGGCAGCCCTGGCAAGCAGCAGAGCAGCAGGGCTCATTGACGGGCGCAGGGTCTTGGGCAAGATGGTCTCAGTGCTATATGAAGGGACAACTCTTGTATCCCCCTCAGCCCAGTGCCACCGTGCACACAGCCCTCTGGGTTCAGGACACAGACTCTGCACTGCTCCCCTGCTCCGGCAGCCTGGCAAAGCCTCACCCAGAGAAGCAGGGAGCAGGGTCTGGAAAGAAAAAGTCATACACGGACAGAAAAATCTCATACTTTGGAAGGTTATTGTATTGCTCTTGTGGGTGGGGGAGAGTGGGAGGGAGGTGGGGCAATGCAGGGGCAGGCAATCCTTCTCCAAACGTTGTCATTCCAGTGCAGTGATCCTTGGAGAGCCCTTGCCATTCTGCTGCCAGCAGGCAGGAGCCAATTAAGGGCAATTGGGGTAGAAGCAGAAAAAGCACCCCTTTAGCTGCAGCCAGAGCAGCCGCTGGGAGTGCTGGCAGGGCTCCACACTGTAAGGTTATTAGAGTTCTCCCCCATATTGTCCTTGGAAGAGATGCTTCAGAAGCTGTCTGCTCAGAGCAGTGAGATGAAAGGGAGACCTCCTTTGATGTGTTCACCCAGAGCCTCTGCTGTGGCACATGTAATCAACCCTAGCACTTCTCCAGCACCTTCCACTGCTGTTAATTACCTAGGCCGGTTACCCCAATATCTGAGGTCTCCCAGGCAGAGCAGGACCCCCAGGGCACAGATGTGGCCTCTGCCCCACACAGTGAATCCTTTTCCATGAAACAAGATGCAGCAAGCCAGGGCAGAGAACAGCAATGAGAAGAGAAGCTCTGAGGCAGAGGGCTAACTGGTCTCCATTAGGAGGGGAAGAGAGGCACAGCTGAAGATGAGTGGGCTTGCTTGCAGCCACACAGGCTGTGGCACGGACCCAGGGCTCTTCCTGGGGGCCCACACGCTCAACAGCTGGATACAGATGATTGCAAAGCCTCCCCCCTATCTGCACGTACTGCCACAGGACACTAAACCATATGGAGTAAGAGTGGCTGAACTTGTAACAGCTTTGCTGCTTATTTTGTCCCAACATTTACAAAATCCCCTTCCTTGGCCATCCCTTCATCCCCTACAGCTCCGGCAGCTGAGGAACAGCAGAGGCACGAGATGGGGCAGTTCTGTTATGTGTCATGAAGATGTCCCCTTGGCCCGCTGGAGAGATGCTCTTTCCAATCCCTGTTCTGCAAGCCTGAGTACTAAGTGCCTCTGGGCAGCAGTGTCCTGCCAAAATAGAGATCTCACCACAGCACAGAGTTTCCTAATATGTTGCCCACAGCACCCTTATTCCTTTCCCCCTCCCCATGCTGCTTCTTGGACAGTCCCTCTCCCTCCCTGGGGGTCACACCTCCCCATCCTTATTCTCACGCTTTACTGCTCCCAACGTCACTGTGCCCATCCTGCGTTGCTCCCCAACACAGAGCTTAGCCTGCTGTCCTGCATTATTCTCACTGCCGGAGGACCACAGTGGGGGTGAAGCTGGAAGAGGAAAGAAGTGCAGCTTTTACCACTGGGCATGGGTTGAGATGGGGTGGGAAGAAGGTCCATGGTAACTTGCCATCCGCCTAGAATTTGTATTTTTCCTGCATCCAGGAGCTGCTGCTGGATGGACTTCAACTTTGTCTTGACGTGGAGGAGAGCAGGAATGCCATCAACTCTAGACATCAGTCCTTCTGTCTCCAGACTCTGGGCATTGTTGGCTTGGGCCAAGTTCCCCACAGTCCTTTGCAAACCAAGTGGCCCTACGTAGGTGATCTGTTGGGCCCATCCATTGTACTGCCACCCTCCCTCTTCAGCTTGATGGCCTCTTGCGTTTCCCAGCCAGGCAAGCCTGCTGATGAAAGCTGCCATCTCCAGCACTGTACACAGCAGCACCGTACACAGCAGCACCGTGGTAATGGCAGGCTCTGAGCACGCTGTCTCACAGTCTCCAAAGCAAAGGTGGCCCCAGGGCACTTCCCATGGGTTTTCCACCCACAGGTGCCTCCACCCATTCGGAAGGAAGCAGCCAGCCTTGTTTTGAGCAGTTGTCTTGTAAATGCACCCTCTTTGAGCAGCACATGGCTGCCTAACCCAGGACAAAGCAACCTGTGGTCTCAAGAAGTGAAATACAGCATTGAAAATTCACAATGCTGCACAGAGCCGGAGAGACCGATACTCTCCACCAGCTCTCATGACGACTGCTTTTCTGCTTTTCAGTCCCTGTCAGGAACAGGAATGATCTCCATAGTTTCCTTTCCTGCCTAGTGTTGCCCTTGCAACTGCTGCAGAACAGAAATGCAAGCAGACAGATGCAGACCTTGGTATGCTTCATGAAAATACTTCTAGTGCCGTCGGGTTTGGTAAAGGTCTTTCATTTACACATGCTACCCACTGACCTCAAAGCACCTAACATCCTCTCAGAATTTTTGCCAGCATCCATGATGCTTTTGTGTAGCTCCAAACAGGAAATAAGGCTCTTGGAAAAGCTCCTAGCAGCTCCAGAATGGGTCCCTGGAAACTTGGTGGGCTAGTTGCAATGCAGAGCTCAGAAGTGCTCTTACCACATGTACTGCCTCTTGGAAGCCAAGGAGGGATTCCTAGGGCCAGGAAGAGAGAATGGATGCCACCATGTGGCAGCAGATTCCCAAGTGTGGAGCTCAGAAGATCTTCAGGAAGGCCAGGCTCATTGCTCAGGAGGATGGCCTCGCCCTCCCCAAGCAGAACTTCAGCAAGGAATTATGACCTTCTGTGGACTGACAGGGAGGTGCCATACCGGCACCCTGTACCTTCCCCAAAGACACCAGCAACCCACTCAATGGAGATAAGATTTATTCTTCAATTCAGCGGCCCTGGAATTTAGCATGGAAGCCAATATTTGTCCGAGAATTGTGTTCCAGCACCAAAGACCCATTATTCACAGTGACAGCCTGAAGAACTGAAAACAAACAAAGAACAAAGTCAAATCAAGTAGCTTTGGACATAAACCATCCTGCCCCAAGGCAGAAGACAACTTCTAAGCAAGAGAGACAACTTCTAAGGGAGAAACTCTTTTGGCAAGCACATTATCCCACTGCTGCAAAGCTTCTTGCCTTTCTCTCAGAAGCAACAAAAAACAGTCCGCCAGAAAAAATTGGGCTAGATGGAGGCTTAATTTGATCCAGGCTGGCCATTCTTATCTTCTACATTTTCACTGTGAAAAAAGAAAAAAAAAGAAAGAAGAAAAGTTTTGCGTCTTTCTGGCAATGAAGAGAGCCCTAAATATTTGAAGCTAATACAAAAAGATGCAACTGCTTTGTTTGTGGTCTGAAGTATGCTCCAACATGGGCTCTGAACTGTCATTCATATCAAGAGGCTGTTAACTAAACTCAGCAATGGCAACTCAAGCCTTAGTTTTCTTTACTACTGCATATTAGCTGAGAATATTCTTATCCCCTAGGCTCTTTACTGCCCTCCTAGCCATCAAAATGCCAATTTCTGCCTCCTCAACAGCTCTTCCAGGGCGTTGCATGTAACTGCTGTACTGTGTACTGTAAATATAGCACTGTCAGCTTAAAATACATTTGAATATCAAAAAGAATAGCATGGGGACAACTACCTGGTTGGGTTACTTACTTGCATATTTCATCCTCTTAAGTGCTGCACTTTAATTTGAAGGTGAGAATGAAGCTATTGACAAGTCTGAGGTCTTTTGCCTTAGACATCCAGATAGTCCAAAGGGCCCCATTCCCACAGAACTTGGAGTAAACCTGCTTTGAGCAGCTGGATCCATGCAAACTACTGGTATATCAAGGTTTAGCTGACTTTGGCTGCTGGGCCCTGACCATCCTAGGTGTTTTCCCAATTCTCCAATTCTTTGCTATTCAGAGCAAATGAGGCTAAGCGGTTAGACGATGCTAGCAGACCTCCAAGGCCCTGTGATGATTTGCCCTGGTGGAGACTCCAACCTGTTGTTGCTGTCTGGGAAGACCTTGGGAAGAGCACATAGAAGATCAAAGTGTGGACTGGGGCAATATGGAGCAGATCTACTGCTTCTGAGTCTTTCTATGCTTGTTCAGGGTAGAGCAAAGCATCAGCTCAGAAGGCAGGGTGAACCTGTGGGAACCAGCTGCAGCATAGAGGAGGAGGAAGGACTGGGGGTCTGCAGTATCATAGGATGGGAAAAGGGGACCCCAACTTGCAAAGGGCACACACCAACTTGAGTTGGGCTCACACCAAGGGTATTTATGTGGTAGAACAGCAGCTATAACCATGCTAGGGTGCTGGCTGGAGCAAACACTCAAAAAAAAGGAAAAAGCATTTAAAATTGTTGGCCTGCCTGGCTGCTCCAGCCATTTTGTAGTGAGTCTGGAGGTGCCTGTTTCCTGGAGTGCTGTGCTCCTACCATACTGCCCACCAGCTGCATGGGAGCAGAGCTTGTCACCATGGGTCACCAGGGACGGTCACCTTAATTGGCTTAAACCACATCTTGACTGAGGCCCCCAGCTGTGCCACCCATCCCAAGGGAAGGTCTCTGAAAGAGTGACTGCTGTGCAAATTCCTCCTGTGGTCGCTTCCATAAACCCCTGCTCAGCTTGGAGAGGGACGGGGAAAGCAGTTAGTGGCATTCTGCCTTTAAAGAGCAGCCATATTCTAGCCATGATTCATGTGTCTGGGGATTTGGCCTGTTTTGATAATTTGCAGAAAGCCAGTTCAGCAGAATTGTGAACCAGCTGTTTGCTGAAGCTGCTGGTGCAATGTGAGTTTGTGTGTCGTCCCCCCCCCC
>VYZV01034883.1:257327-287243 GCA_013401275.1 Pandion haliaetus | reverse complement strand
CCCCCCCCGACCTGGGAGACCTGGGAGATGCTATTGCCAACAGAGAGGAGAACAGCATCGGGCTTGAGTGAAGCCTTCAAGCCATGTCCAGCTCCCATAATTTCCTTCATAATGTCCGTGAAGATGTGCAGAGATGGGGACCACTCATCTCTGCGGGGCTAGACCAGCCTGGTGGTTCTTGACATTTCTTTCTTTGAAAGAGCAATAAACACCTTTTGCCTCCCCACGGAAGGCTGAGTTGTAGCACATTACCCTCACTTTGCCTTCTACTCCCACTGCCTGTTGTCTTTGCTCCTTTTCTGGCATCTGTGAGGACGGATGTGTGTCTGTCCCCCAAAATTGTCTGCAGTCCCTTTGACATCTGACAGGCCACTTGTGGCCCACAGACCACAGGCTGAGAAACACTGGACAGGGTGATGTCTCTCAAGTTGCCTCCCAGCCCTTCTCTCAGGTTCTCTGAAACACATAGAAAGAAGCAGTCCCTGCCCTGAAAAAAAGCATCACCTTGGGCAGATAGGCATGGGGGAGGCAAGGACGGAGATACCCCAACAACCCAGCTGGGCTGGAGGCCTATCCCTGACCTGCAGCTCAGGGACCTGACTCTCCAGAGATACTGCCTGAGCAGCCTAGCCGAAGACTTAGGGGGTCCCACCTGCAGTTGTGCCGTGACATGGGATGGGGCTACTGGCAAAGGGCAGGCAGGTAAGGGAGGTGCAACATGGGTCTGTGGTGGGAGGGAGTGGAGGGGGAGGAGAGAGCTCTCACCAGCCCCACCACACTCCAGCAATCAAAGCCCAGCCTCTGTAATTAATACTATTTAGCCCAGGTTAGTGGCAGAGGAAAATGTCTCTTGTCAGCCTGGCTTTGCCCACTGGCCCTGATTTAGCAACATGAAAGCATTTTTTCTGATTAACTGTTCACTGAAGGAGATAAAAGAGATGACCATGAAATGTTTTCTTTAATGTGATGAATGTAAAGGGACTGGTAGAGCTGGGAAGGGTGAGAGGAGAGAGAAGAGAGAGAGTGCTCCGACAGCAGATGGNGGGCAGAGGTGGGGGGGCCCAGGGCTGGGCTGGCGGGAGCCACAGGACAGGAATGAGTGGGCATCCAGGAGGGAGGTTAGTAATTGAAACACTTCTGAAAAGAGTCACTATTGTTACAGATGTATATACTTGTATGAGATTTTTAAAAGGCTTTTATGAAGTTGCAGTTTGAATGCCAAATTCCACTGCTCATCTCTACTACTAAGCTAAAAAAATTGTTGGTAGCTAGGAAACAAAGTGAAGTAGTAAAGCTCCGTTTCTAACATGATGTGGTTAGGATATTTTGGGGAACAGTGATGCTGCCTCTACTTTATGAAACCATACCAGGGAGTTAAAAAGCTATATTTAAAAGCTAAACACAGTTTCCTACCAGCCCTTAAAAGACATTTTGCTGGCAGGTAGTCCAAACTGGCCTTCAATGGCTTCCAATGGGCTTTTAATTATGCATTCTTGATAGCTTAGATTTTAAACTTTTCTCAAACTGGACGATGAAATTGGCCTGACCCTCTTAAGATTAATTTCTGGTTCCCTGGTTCCCATGTATTATCAAGCAGTGATTGGGGAATTGGATGGGTTCTTGCCAAAATGAAAAAATACTGATTTAGGAGAGAGAGAGAGAAAATCCAATGAGCATCCCCAGTCAAGTTAGTTTTTGCAGTTGTTTGCAGAAAGGATTTTGCCCTGATGTTTTTATGTACTCCAGGAAAGAAAGGGAGAGTGTATAAAATAAAATGGTTTCAGTTAAGAGTATGCTATTGAAAGGTAATTGGGCACAAGGTAGAAGATGAAAGTCCTTATAGATAAGTACCAAGTCACGCAAACTGACATGTCTTGTACAAGCTGATCGTGCCAAAGGGGATGTAACTTTACAGGCAAGCAAGCAATCATGTTATCTTCCCAGGATGTGCAGTGAGAAGCTCAGACATGCACAAAAGCATTGGCCGTGTTCAGCATTAGGTCGGCTGGTCCGTAAGCAGATCGGATGTCCTCTCACCAAGCTCCCCTTTTGAGTCAGCTCAGCTCCTCTCCCAGAGGTCAGAGGAGACATAGGAAAGGTCCCCGGGCAGGCAATGGAAACACTGAAAGGGAGATGAGGCTTGAATGCAGATAAGAGGAGTGAAAACTAATTGATCTGAAAAAGCACTGTGATTGTGGGGTATAAAATAATGACTGGGAAGTCCCTTTTGTTTACTGCGAAGCAATAATAGCAGAGGGCAGATGATAACACTGAATGAGTGGCATTTTAGGGCTCTTTAATTTAGCAGAGAGAGGCATAACAAGCAGCAGGGATTGCAATTTAAAGCCAGGCAAATGTAAATAAGAAATGAGGCACATTGCACAGGGGGTGCTGGCACACCTCGAAACAGAGCGGGAGGGGTCGGGGCTCCCCATCTCTTAATGGCTTTGTGTCCAGGCAGGCTGATTTTCTGGGAGATAAAAGCAAGGTACTGAGCTCAACTGCAGTGATGGCTGATATTCAGCTGCTGGTGATGTATGGCAGAGCATGTCAGGCTAAGAATTCCTGCTTTTTCTTCATTCAGGCAGAGGCTTGGCTGTAAAATACGCTGTTCACCCAAACAAGGTGAACAGGGACTGTCCCAGGGTGGTGAGGAGCAGAGTCACCTTCAAAACAGGCTGTGATGTTTACAGGGCTGAGAAAAGGGTGCATCTTTTTATTGCCCGGGGGAAAGCGGGGTTAGTCTGCGTGGAAGCAGCTGCAGGCAATGGTCTTTGAGTGGAGGAGGCCTGGGGCCAGGAGAAGTAAGTCATCACAGTGTCTGCAGGAACAAGCCTGCTGCTCATACACATCGACCTGGCACCAACCACTGTGCGAGCTGTACTGCATGATCCCTCCTGTCCGTGATAACCTGACCTCCTGGGAAAACAAAATGCTCGAGCCTCTGCACCCCACAAGTGCCTCCAGCAGCTCATTCCGGGGCTGCTCAGAGGCACCGTCCCTGCTGCATGGGAAGCCTTTCTGTGAAGGATCTGTGGCCATTTCAGGACAAGCCTCTGCCTTGGCATCCTCTCTCCTGCTCAGAAATGTTTCCAGGGCTCATCCACAGTGTCTGTGCATGCGTCTGTTAATGGGCCTTTCAGGGTCCCCTCTTGTGCACCTCCGAGGGCAGAGCCCTCCCTGCACTCCCCTCATCTAACCATGCCATCTCTTCCCAAAACTTTCATTTCTGTGAAATGCCCTAAGCCTCCTGTAAGCTCAGCTAATGTGCTGTGACCACTCCTGCTAATCTGCAGGCAGCTTCCCAGGCTTCCAGCACATGGCAAGGGTTTGGGGTAAGGGGAGTCCATGCCGAAAGCCCTACCTTGCCTCTGGCATGCGGAGTGGGGCAAGTACTGCACAGCAGGT
This sequence comes from Pandion haliaetus, assembly GCA_013401275.1. Lineage (NCBI taxonomy): Eukaryota > Metazoa > Chordata > Aves > Accipitriformes > Pandionidae > Pandion > Pandion haliaetus. The sequence continues at coordinate 283,835 of VYZV01034883.1, read as the reverse complement.
AGGAAAAACACCTGCAAGTGATCATTATGTGGTAATGTTTTCCCCGAAAGCGGCAAATCTGTCAGCCTGGAGTTCATAATTGTAAACAGTTTTTATTTTAAAAGCAAACAAATAAACTGGTGAAAGTCTCCCAGTAGCATGTGCTGCCTCCATGCTAAGCCCAGCCTTGCAGCCCATAATTCAGTCATCTGTTTATTCTATGCGCTATTTATAGCTGGTCAAATCTCTCCATCCCACCTCATGTTTCCTACTTGCTCTATCTTCCTAATTAATGTATTTACTGTGAGTATTTTAATAAAACAAACAAAAAAAAAGAATCAAAAATACAGCCTGTGGCCAAAGTGCTGCTGACATGAGCTGTTTGTGAGCACACAGACCAGCCGGGGAGGCTTGTGCCATGATGGAGGTTGAAGAAATGGTGAGATGGGAAAGAAGGTGGCACACAGCTAAAGCAAGGGACAGCGCTCAAGAATAATGGCTCAGGGTCTCTCCCCGTGGTGTGAACCACAGTATTTTCACTGGCTTCACTAGAACCATCACCCATGTCGTGCCAGCTGTGGAGGTTGTCCCAGATGCCAGTTAGGGCAGCCCCTATCCTGGCTGCAGGAGGTTGACTCCTGGCTGGGTATGGAGAGACAGGCATGGGAAAACTGATGTGTCAGTCTAAAGGGGAAGCTGTTTAATGAAGACACTGACCATGGTTTTGGTGGAGTTTGGCTGGGACACAGATGCTGCAGTTGATTGCAGGCTGGCAGCCGCAGCTGCCTGGTGAAGGTAGACTGTGACTGCAGCTGAAACCACTCCAAAACCCTGGGGCAGAGAAGAGCCCTGAAACCTCTTGGGAGATGAGACACCAGCCAACATGGAATAAATTGATTGAACAAGCCGTGTATGAAAAAACACCCACGTGCCACTGAACTTCACTTCATCCTCCACTCCTTTGCAGATGTCCTTCTTACTACATGTTAGCTTCCACTGGCTACACGAGCCAAGACTGAAGCCACCTTGCTGCGTCAGCTTTGCTTTTTCTTCAGTTGGCTTCTATTTCTTTACATATATGCAAGTTCAAGCATTGCATTATAGCCTCAAGCAGACACAAACCATGTCTCTCCCTTATTTAAATTAATTTTACCTGCCAACACAGCACAAGGTTCTGTAATGTATGGATATAACTGAGCCCCTGCTTTGTTGGGAGGTGTTTTGTTCTGTGTTATGAACTGTATAACCCTCGTGGGCCTTAAAATCCAAAAATTTATCACACTCACTGCCATTGCCTTTCTGAAAAGTGCAGTTTTTTTCATTTCATATTGGGTCATTTAGGCAGCAAGCTCTAAACCAGCAACTTGTTTCTCTTTCATGTGTAGTCCATGATAAACACGTGTTCTGGATTTTTGAACAAGTTTGTTTTGCACCCCTTTCTGGAGGGAGCGTAGTCCATCTGATTATTGCCTGAGTGGCCATTTTCTCATTTCAGAGAAGATGGTACTATGATCCCACTGCTCAGCAGGAGGGCCAGGTCCACATCCCAGCATGATCCCCTGAATGACTGCAGAGATGTCTCTCTCCTCCCCAGCAGTCTCCATGTCTGGAAAGTGGGGAGAGCCTTGTGGTGAAATGATGAAAGTAGTGCTATCTGATGGGGCATGCCTCTGCTCACAGAAAAACCTAGGCAGCTAAATGAATTGGATATAAAGTGTAGATAGAGAAAGCCCAGTGAGTTTTCCTTTTTTAAGTGGTTCTCTACCCGGGATGCAAATTCTGAACCCTTAAAAAGGCCAGTTATAACTACTTGTTTATAAAAATAATGCAGTTGATCTTAAGAGGAGGTTTAGGGTGTGTTTTGTTACTCTTAGGAGGTCTGCACTAAATTAGCTTATTACATTTTTTTACACTGGATAAGTTTCAGGCTGTTTTTTTTTACAGGGCTGCTAATGTAACAATAGGATGCGACCGGACTGTTAGCAGCCTCAGGCACTGTCCAATGATTCACCAAAGCATTTCACTTGTACCACAGCTGATATTTGTGTGCTGTTCAGCGTGCCAGACTGGAACATTCAATATTTGGGACTCGGATTCCTCGCAGACAGAAAGGCGCTTGGGAGGGGCTGCAGCCTATCTCTGGGTTCCTTCCTTTAAAAAAAAAAAATCTGATTAAGTTAACTATGTTTTGGGAAAAAAAAAGAATAGAAAAAACAACTTATGAGATGTCAGGAAAAAGAAATAGAAAAAGCTTTCTGAGAAAATGGCTTGAAACAATGGATTCCTGCCATCTTAGCTGTCTCACCTTTCCTACTGGCTCGGTTGTGATTTCCATTTCTATTGGTGAAACAATGATCCTGATGTGAAACAGCTCTGCAAATAACCAGAGCAAAATCCATGCATCCCTTCACGATATTCCAGCTCAATATTTTATTGGAATGAATAATAGAAGAAAGGGATTTTTTTTTAATTGACATTTGCTTTGGAAACTGGGCAACGGGACGATCTCTTCTGGAATTGCCTTGGCAGATGTAGTAGCACATGGACTGAACGCTCCAGGATGTGAGGGCAGGCTCTTTCTGTAAAACACCACCCTGTATTCCAGCTCTCTCACCTAAGCAATTTTTTTAATGCCAAATACTTTTTCTGACAAGATTTACAGGGGTCTTAAAGAGTCTTATCAAAAATTAGGTTGGAAAAAGGTCTAATGGCCCTTCCTGGCTGGTACAGAAGGGAGTTAACAGCATAACGATGCAAGAACGTTCAGCAGTTTATGTGATTGCACAAATATTTCTTTTATTCCTAGAAATGGGTCCCTAAAAAAGGGTTTTATGAGTTTGACAGATTGCTTCATTCTACACTGTCAGTTGCTTTTTTTCACCTCCAACAATACACAGCTGCAACGTTTGATATGCCTGTGAGCTCAAACCAAAGCAGTGAACATCTCCCTAAATATTTCTCTAACAAAACCTGCTCAAGTAGACTAGATTATCTACAGAACGAGTCCTACAGGAAGCACCTGCACTTGGGTACTTAGTTCAGCATTGTGTTACCTAATGCTGCTGACCTGTTCTGTGATCTTGGAAAAAAAAAGCTTTCTTTTTGTTTCCTCTCTGATCCCATCACTCTTTTGTCTCCTTACATGCTGAGTGCTTCATGGCAGAATCTGCCTCATCCCCTTTGTTTGTAGGAGGCTCTGTGGGGCTCAGTCAAAGCCTACAAAGAGCAATGTTACATGAATAGTGCTGGTCACCTGGGCAGAACAGTGAAGAGATCTGTCTCTTTTGCCCCCTTGTGTGTTGTGGCACAGTACTGTTTTATGGTGTTGTGCAAGTTGGTGACATGAGTAGAGAGATAAGACCTCACCTTTGGATGCCACTGCAGTTCCTGGTTGCTGGCACAGTAATGCAGCAATGCAGATGAATTTCCTGCTGTTGCCTGAACTAGATGCAATATAAAGCAGCTTAAAGGAAGATTTGTTCAATTCCAGCTTCAAAGCAGACCTAAGGGTATTTTTGTTGGAAGAGGAATGCCAACATAGGCTCTTGTAAAGCTGCAGCTCCTGCTCTGAGAGGTGAACTTGGGTAAGTGAAGTTAAGTCTGTTGGGAGCAGCAGAGTTATTGAAGCCTAGCTTTCAATGACTGGATTGCAAAGCTGTAACTCCCTTCCTGTGTCTCCCATACTTAGTCTTACGATACCCTCCAGTTCACTTGAAATCCTCTACCTACCTCTGGGCTGTCTACCAGACAGCAAAGGCTGGCTGTGGTGCCTGGACAGCCAGACTTACCAGCACCTCTGTGTGCCTGAGGGGGAGCCCATCAGCTCCTGTCGGTCCCAGTCCATGTGCCCATTACACATGGACAAGAGCACTTTCCAACTGCAGGGTCTACTCTGAAGAGACAATGTTTTGGGCAGACAGAACATGCACTGAAGGCAGGCAGATCAGCAGAAGAGAAAGGAGGGAATTTCATACAAAGATGGTCTCAGCTGTAAATGAAAGAAGAGCATATGAAAAAAGAAGACAGTTTTCTGTAGCTTGGATCAGCCTGAGCTGTTAAGACTTCCAGTCTGCACACTTCAGTCCTGGAGTATTTAGGCTTTTTGTGTAACCAAGCTACCTGGCTCTGGGGTGTTCTGTCTCGTGGGGCTTCTTGCAGTTGCTGGACCAAAAACCATATAGTTTTTCTTTGCAAGTTTAATGGGGATAAAAACCACATGAAGGTAATGGAGATAAAATGTTGTGACATCTGTTTGCACTTTAAAAATTTGCATAAAAACTGAAAACACACAAATAAGCCCAGCATTTGATGAGTGATGAGCAGTCTTCCCTCTGCTTGTGTGACAGCCTGGAGCTGCTAATGACTAGACAGGCTATAACTACAGCTAAGAGAAAGCCACAAGAAAACAGCACTTGATTAACAAAGCAAAGTGCCAGCTTTCAGCCTTGCTGGAGTCCCCAGACAGGTGGGGTATGACAACCCTGAACAGTCCCTATACCTGTTGACCACACCAGGCTGGCTCAACACACAGTCCTTAGTGATTCTGGGGCAGGCAGTTATCTGCCTCTCTTTCAAATCACTCTGCCACTACCAAACCCTCTTCCAACACCCTGAAGGTCCATGTGGTACTCCAGACTGTCACCGTGACAGCCAGGTTACCCCCAGGCTGGTAGCTGGTGGAATCAGTCAACCAAATGCAAGATGCTCCCAGTTTCTCTTCAGGTGCTGCAGACAGTAAAGCTTGGAAAGTCATGGAGGATGTACTAGCCAAAGCCTGCATCTGCTCTTGCAGTACCAGAGAAGAAAAATAAGCACACTGCTGGAAATATGCATGTGGGATGAATCCCACCAGCCACCTCTTTCCATCCCATGTCCAACAGTGGCGAGCACCAGTGCTCCTAGGAAACAGGTCAGCGCTCAAAGCGGGCAAGTTAGCACATCTCTGCCCTTCACCCTCTGTCATGTGTATCCATTCCAGCTAAGAAGCTCAGTCAATGAGCAGCCAAAGACAGGCCTTGGAGCAGGATAACTCATACTCCTTCTGACACACGTGGTCATTATTTATGATGTTCCTGAGCCTTGCTGACTGCCTTCAAAATTATAGAAGCTGGGCTGATGGTACAGAGCTAACTTAAGTCAGACAGTACTCCCCCCATCCCCTGAGAGGGAAACTCACTGAACTCCCCAGGCCAACTCTCAGAAGCCAGCAATAAGAATGGGAAGAAAAATTGCATAACTTACTGCTATTTGCAATGGCCCTGTGCCTTTTAGCTACTCAGGCCCCTTCTGAGTACTGCTAAGTTCATGGCTGGTGTTAAAATGTGTGTTATTCCACTGGAATTCCCCATCCTTTAGCTTTTTTCCTCCACCACTTTTGTGGTTATGAAGGGCAGGTGTTCCCAGCTGTCCCCTGTGAGACTGTTGGCACACTCGTATTGACGACCCCCTTGCTCTTCTCCTTTCTGAGGCAAAGCATACCAGAAATTTCAGGGTCTTGCCAGACAAGAGTTAGCCCGCAGTCATTCTCATCGTGTTATCTCCCATGTGATGGGTGAGCAGACCTGTGGCAGGAGCTGCATGCCAGCTGATATAAAGGTGTTGGGACCCTGTCAGTATGCTTTCCTAGGCCCTTTTATACCATGCCCACACTGCCAGCCTCCTCCCTGAGCATTGCTACAGATCACTTAGAGCCCCATAAAGCACCACAAGTCAGAGAAGGGCTCCTGGCTGCCTTAATTTGTTTTCATCATCTTGGGCTTTCTCCTGCAATGGGGATCCCTCTTTGCTGAGCCACTAAGGGATGTCTCCCTGAGCTTCCTCAAGTCCCTTCTTGTCCAGCAGGCATTTGCATCACTTTTATTTCATTATACATCTTCCTTATCTCATTACACATCCTTCTTGTATTATTGTATATCTTCCTTTCTAGATCATTAAAGAAACCAGCACGTGGCAGTGAAGAAGGGCTGCTGACCGCTAAGGCAGCTTTGCCAGGGAGGAAAGTGGAATAAAGGGTAAGTATTATTGTGTCTGGGTGAGAGTTCTGGATCAAGCTCCAGATCAGGGAAATTCGGGAATATTGTATAATGCAAGGGATCTCAAGATGCTAGAAATACAAATTTGCCAACAAATGTGACAGTACAGATTTGCAGCAGAGCCCAGACAATGGGTGGACGGAAATCCCAACAGCCCCAGACAGCCCCATCTGATGAAGTCCACCGACCACTGCCTTTGACTTCAGGGCTTTATGAAGCGGATTTGAAAAACAGGGTATATCCCATTACTTCTTGCTGGAAAGCTCTTCTTGAGTCCACTGACTCTTCTCTCCTAGGCCAGCCTAGCAGAGAAAAGCTCCTCCTGACTTGTGGGCCTAAGTTAGCAGCTGTTTGGTTCTGTGTCAGGACTGAACTGGTGGGATGGGAGAACATAGGAGAGGCTGTGTTAGAGCCCAGTACCTATTTAACTGTGGATAAAAGAAAACCCAGAAAATGTATGAGAAAATGACGAGAGAGCCATCACACTCCATGGATAGAGAGCTGGTAGAGCCTCACTCCAAGATATCTGTTAAGGTCAGATGGATTTAAGCACTTTTCTTCTTCCAAGTAAGCATAAGCGGTTCTCTGAGCAAGATCTCTAGGGCAAGGCCTGACGGTACAAATGTGACTGCAGTCAGAAAGCACTCTCTCTTTCCCTCAAGATACAAACTCACTAACCTCTGTGGAATGGGGGGGGAGAGCTCTGGGAATGACAGCAAGGATTGCACAACACACTATGTTAAAAACCAGGCTTGACTCCCAGCCAGTGTAAATTTGAACTAAGTGCTATACTGGGTCAGATCAAAAGTCCACCTAGTTCATCCTCCTGGCTTTGACAGCAACTAAAGCATAAAAACTGGGCCTCAACGAGGATCTCTTCCTTCGTGAGGCCTCTTAGCATCTGACAACTAGCACTGCAGACGTATCCAGAGGTGGAGTTTTGGCCAGACCATTATATTTCACAATGAGAGGTTTCTCATTGCCTGGTGCCTTGTTGGACCCACTGAGTTAGTTGTTTTCCATGATATTGTGCAGCAATGAGTTCCATGGGTGGTCATGTCCCCTGTGAAAGGGGGGACCATAACTGAGTGGATAGAGAGGCCAAGCGAGTGTACAATGCACAAAACACCCTCCCCCTGCCGTTTTCTCAACATACACAGAATTGAAGACTATGAATCTTTCAATCAGTGCTTACAAAGAATTCCTGCAGCTATACCATACCAAAAAAAAAGAGGAAGTCCAAATTTGAAATGGGTTGTTGGTCACTGCTGCAAGAGGGACATCTTCACGGGAATTCCGCCAAGTAATTTTAGTTGTGATGCTGTGAAAATGTTGTGTAAATAATATTTCTGTGATACATGTGTTGCAAGTTATTACCAAGCCATAGAAGAGCTAGGAAAGAAGAAACCAAAACACAAAATGCTCTGTGACGCCAGAACACTCTTCTGGTGAGTATCAGTTTGCAAACCGCAATGTAAGTTTATGCCCACAATTCAATTGACCTCCTGAAAGCAAAGGTAAACAGGAGTAGAAGGGCAGGCATCTGCGGTTCCCTCTTCCCTCCAGAGAAATTCATTCTTGATCAAGCTCTGCCCTATTTCGCTGGCCTTCTCTCAGCCCCTGAGCAATGGAAAACAAAAATACCTAAAAAACTACTCCTAACTTAGGTGTGCAGGGAACAGCCTGTGAGACGTGCTTGGCAGTTTTGAGAGCAACCACACAGCTCCCAAATCTAACAAGGAAACCTGACACCCACCCCAAAAACCACACAAACCAAAACAAAAAGATGGCTTAAGCAAGCAGTCTGTTCTGAAAGGCTGCACTGCCATGGTGGGAAGTGTCTGAACCAAACCCTAGCTGGCCATGGCTTAGAAAAAACCCCATGTTATCTGTCTTCCCAAAACATGCAATCAAATGTTGAACCCTTTGGTTTGGCAGAACTAACTTGTTTCTTTTCTTCAAATACGGTCTGGCCACAGAAGAGCGTCAAAACAAGCTGAGGAAGTATTCACTCCCCCAAGCGAGGCAAACTGCTGTGCTCGAGGGCTGCTGCAGGAAGGCAAAGCCTGCCACCTACACCATGTGGTAGGACCCCTGGGAGTAAGGACATGGGCTTTTCCCCTCACTACAGTGGCTGGTGGTGTGAAATGCTGCTCTTGTAGAGACAAATCTCCTCTGGGAGCTATTTACTAGCAACTTTTTGGCAAACAGCAGTTATTTGCTGTGTAAGCTGTGACATACATTAGTATCACAATTATACAGTCCTGGTCCTTCATGTTCTTTGGTCTGTTAGCACCTAGATGTATAGAGTCTGAGTAATGGCATTTAATGGGAAGACAGGCAAGTTCTAGGATTAAGTTGCCCTCCAGGAGTAGATACTAAATAAAGAAAAGCAACCACCAAGAAGCCAGAGGCTGTCTCAACCCCAGTGCCTGTTCCAGCTCAGCCTTTCCCATACGCAGACGCTGTTCTGCTCCTCTTGCACATTTCTGTCTGAGGAGCCAGGCTAGAGAAAAGGCAATAGAGCTGCTTGCATGTGCTAAGGACTGGCTGGAGAGCTGCAGACCTGCTTGCCCCCACCTGCCTGGAGTGTGGACAGGAGATGAAGGCCCCTGGACATCACCCTCTGCCTCTGAGGCTCCTGCAGGCAGGGATGCCATCAGCCTGCTGCTGCCAGGCTCCCAGCCCTCGGGAGCTTCTCTGGGATGCTTTCTAGGCTTCAAAAGGAGCGGAGAAGGGCAAGTGGAGGAGGGCAGCTTGGGGGTGCATGATTCTCATGGTGGCAGACGCACTCTGTGACCCCAAATAGGCTATGGCATGGGAAGGTAGAGTGAAGGGGATGTGCTCATAGCTCAGCCAAACCAGCAGGCAGATGTAGTGTGTAGAGAGACACTGTCAGCTTCCTAAATTAAAGCTGTCAGCAGGTTTGGGCCACCCAGTGTAGCAAGGGAGATGTGCTCTTCCGTAGTACCTCCCTGCCATTTTGAACTCACTGTATCCTGCAACATCAACGCCACCACAGGGCTGGGCTCTGGCACAGGACAACATAGCCCAGCTCTCCAGGCGCTGCAGTCCCAGATCTCACATCTGCTTTATAAGAGGAAGCAAGCCTGGCCATACTCCCTCCCAGAAAGAGCCCAGAGAAATTAGACAGGGAGAAGAAATGTAGCAAGCCCTGAATACAGAGAGGCAAGTGGTGCTGGTGTGTCAGGGCTTCGGTAGAGACCATTTTCCTTCCTGGAGCAAGGGAGTGGGTGGGGAAGGGATTTGCTCTATCCCTGGCCCTGCAGCTCCCCATTTTGCATTCCCAGCTGGCATGAGGGATGGCGAAATGGGCTGTACTGACAAATTGTGGCCACTCATCAGCGGGGTCGCATCAGTCTCTGGCACAGGGGAGACAGAAGCAAATGCAGTGGAAGCCAGACAGTGGTAGAGGTGGCTGGCTGGCTTTGTTCTGTGTGTACACATGCTTACATTCACATTTACATACGTGTCCATCCACACAGAAACTGAACTGGAATCAAGATAATTTTAGCAGAGTGGGATTTCCAGATGGCAAATCTGATCTGAGTTTCACCCTGTGGATGCTACTCACATAAACCTCCCATTCTTTCCATCACCCTTTCCCACTGACCCCTGTCCCGCTGTAGCTGAACCTACCTTGTAACACCTCCAGCCAGCATGCATCATCCCATTCTCCCACATGGGAATGCCAGACCAGTTTGGTACTCCCGTGAGGCATTGCCTGCAGCACATGCTACTCAGAAGCTGGTGACTAAGAGCCCGGTGAGCGCCTGGGAGAAACTGCTGGCTGCAGCCTCTCTCCGTTAGCATGCGACGTGCCAAGAGGCTCAGAGCTGATCAGCCCCAGAAGGCAACTTCCTGATGCAATTAAGATAGAGGTAAATTCATACACATCTTGCCAGTCTTCTGGGGCATATGTTGCTAATTAAAAGTCAGCCTGTACATTTAGGATCAAGGACAGGGACGCGTACTTTGGTGGTAGAGAACATTTCTGCATGTTCTTGTGACACTGGTGTCTGGATCTGCATGGTTGTGGCTACCTGTGAGTGAGAGGTTTGCCCGGACTCTTTTAGCTTATGCTGCATGCTTGTTCCTATTTAAAAGCTTAGAAAAATTAGAGAGGCAGGACTGTCCCACAGGTCAGGCGCTGGAACGGGGCTCAGGAGTTTTCGGTTTTGCTCTTGAATCAGCTGGATTTGAAGCATGATGTTGGGAAAGCCACCTTACTTGTGCCTTCGTTCACATCATACAGGCCAGGGAGCGCAGAGTGCTTCCTCCAGTGGCACCCTGCCTGAGCAATAAGTCTTTGAGTCAGGGACTGACTCCTGTTCCAAGTACACAGCATGGCAAGGCCCTAGTCTCTCTCACTCTTAAGACAGCTGTGATACAAATAGCCGATCATCAGAGGATTTTTTTTCCAACTGTGAATTAAATTTTAATTGGGCATCATTTTCTCTGCAGCTGACAAGCATTTCTGTAGGAAGTTTTGTGACCCCAGCAAGTGAATACGGTTCGTGCCCCAACAGTAATTAAATGATGGATTCACTTTTGGGTTGAGGAGAGAACATGTGCTCTAGGGTGGTCCATCAAATCCAGAAACAGCACCACACAACTGAAAAGACAGCTTGAACAAAGGATTTCACAATGAAATTTCTACAGCTAAGGCATCTGGGATCATTGGATCTGGATCCAGTTCCCAGCCACAGCTTTTCAGCATGAGCTGAGGCTCTCAGGTTCCTCATCTGTATGAAGGGAATAATACTCCATCCCCTCTTTATGGGAAGGTTGCAAACAAATACGAAGCTATCTAACAGGCCAGTGGAGCCTCCAGCAGAAGGAGCCACAAGCACGTGGTGAGACCACATGCCTGACTATCTTGATGGCTGCCTGTGTGATCTCAAGAGACTAAAATCCCTTCTCCAAATCATGAGAAATCGCAAACTGTAGAAAGCAGAAAACCGAAAGGCAAATAATCTGTTTGAAAACAGGACATGAGTTAATGGAGAGTTTTTATTGTGTAGAGTGAATATTTGGTGTGTATTTATTTATATTTCCCTCTCCTACCTTCCTCTTTTATACTTTAAAGCAATTCAGAAACACCATAAAGATATGTTTCACACCATCACACCAGCTCCTTCAGGTTTGTGATCAAGTAACTTTTTTCCTCCTTCAGCTGTTGAAGGAAGCTGATTGCTGGGAATTGCCAAAAGGAGCGGATTAGCATCTGATGAACATTGCCAATTCCTAGGACTGATCAAAAGCCAGGCAGTGCCCTTGACAGCTCCCCCGAAGCCATCTCTGATGGCCACCCAGCTGTTCTCCCACTCCAGCCCTCAGATTTACAGTCTGTCATGGCTCACAGCTGTGAGCAGGACTTGAATAGGGTCAGCCCACTGTGGTTGGAAGGACTAGCCCTCATTTCTGTGGGCTGCTACCTTGCTTTCCAAAAAACTCTGAGCATTCAGAAGAGTGAACAAAACCACACAGTAAAGTCTTCAAGTGGATGGGTCCAAAAGAAGTGGATCTACCCTACACATGCTAACAGCTGGATGCAAGGGCACCAAGAAACACGGAGTTGCTTCTTAGATATTTCAGAGGACTCTTAACTACTGTTTGGAAGGTCAGCATGGCCAGTTGTTTCACAGCTGCTCCAAACATATGAGAAGAGGGATGCAGTGAAGATTTGCTACATCACCATTTGGCTGTTGGGAGGAAGACACAATTCTTCATCAGCTCACTCCTCAGCCCTGGGACCATTCTCCAGAGTACTGTGTTTTAATGCTGGGTCTTCAACACTGAAAGATCAGACTATTGCCTGTCAATGGCTGCAAGTCTACAGGACTGATCTGAGATCTGCAGTAGTGCTCCACTGATTTGATGGCAGGCTGATGGCTCTTAAAATGCCAGAAAATGGGTGCAAGGTTTGTTCCATATATTTTTTTTAATGCTTCCCAGCTGGTTATATTCAATCGTGGGCCAGATACCTAAAGGAAGAGGTCTGGAAACACCACTGGGACATCAGCTGCTGCTATTTCAGGTTTAAGCTTCCCTGAGGAATCTTCAGAAAACCAGGAGAACCCTACGAGCCCACAAGCTCCAGAAGTACCCCGCTCATGCAGCTTTTCAAAGCACAGCCAGTGTATTCATGCCCTTGTCGCCCAGGTCTCTCCCTGTTTAGCTCCTGAAGGCTGGGAGATGTGGTGCCAGGCACTCAGCCTGGGACAGCAGCGCAGGGATGCAGTACAGCCTGAGAACTCCACACTACCATCACCCCAAAAAACCACAACGTGGTCTTCTTCTGGCCTTGGAGCCTCTTCTCCCCAGCTGCCAGAGGCTTGCTCACCAAAGATGCTCTGGCATATTTATTTGCTCTGGTTTCAAATCCCCTCTCTCCATCCCATGTTAATGCTCTCACACTGCTGTGCACCCAACGTACTGCATCTACAGGTTGCTGTAGCAGTCCTCTCCCCCAGCCCTTCTTCTNCCCCCGCCATCTCTAAGCTCCCTTTTTTGTTTGGGAGCAGACTCTAAGACTTACTGCCAAGCTCAGCATAGGGCTTGCAGTTCCCCCTTTCCCTGCTGCAGGGCTGTGCCAAGCTCTAGAGTCACTGCCTGGGGAAAGGGTGATCCTCTGTAGTCATTCCCCTCCCCTCCACCCAAATGCTGGGGGCTGCTTTAGCTCTTTCTGTGCTTTTATCCCTCACACCAAGAAAATTAACCACTAATGAGAACCATTTGGCTTGTAAGTTCTCACTGCTCTTTCATATCAAGGTCGCCTAAAACTACTCCACTAGCTCAGAGACATGGAAAGTGCTGGTTGTATAGCTTCTGCTCCTCAGATCCAAAAGCTTTGGGCTTCTCAGCCAGCCCAGGCTGCTATTTTCCCTCTGGTCCAACCACAGAGGCTATTGGCCACTTCTGTGTGGAGATGCTGCAGCTGGCTGGGACTCTCCTGAACAGTTTCACACACCAGCAGGGCTTTGCCAGCTCCTAAATAAATCAAATTTCTCTCCCACTCCCTGGAGCTCCAGGGTGCATCTTCCATTTCTGAGCTTTCTCCCCTGAGCAGAGATTCCTAAAATTCCTTAAATTAAGAAGTTGATTAAGTAATTGCAACAAATAATTTACCTTCTCCACAGTTGTGGTGTCTGTCATTCCTAAGGATCCCAGCACACATCTCAAATGCACTGTGTTACAAAAATGCAGCCATCTCTGGAGTAGTGTCTCCCAGGTGGGACCCACCTAATGCCTAGCAATGCTCACAAGCATGCTGTTTCCTTCAGAGAGCCCAGGCTGTGTCCTCACACCACCAAGAAGCACAGAAGGATCATTATTATCCTTTCAGAGCTGGGAGAAAGCTGGGGCCACTTGGTCTGAGCTGAACAATTGTGCGATGTGTACAGGATGATTTAGATGCTACAGTGCCAGTGCGGGAACCGTGCAGGAAGTCTGATGTTTGCAATGAGCAAGACTATGAGAACTGGGTGTGTTGCACAAACCATGGATAGCTCCAGGACCAAGGAGCGGGGAGCTGGGGTAGCTTGCAGCCCTGCCTAGTGGGGACGAGGGTGGCTTGGTGAGCAGCATCAAACACTGTTCTCGCAGAGGGGGCTGCATAAACACACTCCTTGGCACTTGCGCAGCGAACAGAGAAATTTCTTTTTCCTCCCAAGAATGCATGCAAGGTGGGATCTTGGAGCCCAGCTTTTGAGTAACGCTGGTGGGGAAAGGCAAGCTGCATTCCTCCTCCTCTGCTCTGCGGGGCCAAGGGCTGTGCAAGGTCCCCTCAGTGCAGGGCTGCTGTGCACGAGGATGCTCTTCCAGTTGCTCCTCTGGGAAGCCAACACTGACATGTGGCAGGATCCAGGATAAAGACCCTGTGCTCCTGTCATTCCCAGGAGTTACTAGGATCAGCATCAGGCCTGACAGATACTCCTGTGTGTGTCTGAGGCCTGAGACCATTCCCTCAGGATCACACCAAAGGCCTTCAGAGAAGTGTGCAGGCACGGATTGTTCCTTCAGTGCCTGGAAACACTTCCATACTGCAGGGAGGCCTCTTGGAGCAGCAGGTGGACTGGTGTGGCCCTAGATACAGCCAAAATGAGAAGAACTTCTAAGATCTTGTGCTGCCCCAGCAGAGCCCTAACTCCCAACATTTCAGAGCATCCTCTTCTCCAGCAGCCTCCCTGCAGCCAAAACATTTGGCACCATTGACAATCTGGGCTTTCCCTTAATGCCTAATGACTGTCTTACCTCCCGTGGGCACTGTGACAATTAATGAGTTAACTGCTTCGGAAATGTACAAGTGACTACTAACAATAATAGGAGTGGCACAAATATTTCGCAACAAGCAGCCTGTCAGATTCAGCCTTCTCATTCTTTTCCTTGAACTGCACTCACTATGAAGTTATGCTCTCCTTCCATTTGCTTGTTGATTTAATCGATGAAAAAATCCCATCTTTTTTTTTTTTTTCTTGTGTTTTGGTTTGTCCTCCAACTTGACAGCAAATATTTGAAATTCAGTGTGTGTTAGTAGGGGTGGCTCCTCACAAATAGTGGGTGTTGCTGATCTCTGAGCAGATGAGCAAGTATATTCTTTGAGAGGCAAATGACTGCAAATACCATTCTGCGTATTTTGTGCAGGGGACTGAAATGTGATGCTTAAAAGTATCTTGAGCAGTAAAATACAGTTTCTCATGGAAGTGAAATAGTATTGTCCTCCCACCGGTTATCCAAAGGATTTGAACCTTGGAGCTATGAGCATCAAACGACAAACCTCTGACTTTAGCTATGGAAAGTGCCCTGTCATCTGGGTTCTCCAAGGGACTGGGTAGCACTGCAAATGCAATGCTTCCCAGGATCTTTATTTTCATCTGCTGCTTAACTTGAATTGTTCATAGTGCACGGTGCTGTATGAGGGCTGTGTGTTATTAGATAACCCTGAGGCATTTTGGTAGCAGTGATAGGTGCATCTCCAGGGAAACGCGGCACCTCATGGGACCTTGTGAAGGTCTAACAACACTGCATAGCTGTGTCCAGCTCCCATGGTACCTTGTCTGCCTTCCCTGTTGTGAAGCTATATGTTGCTGTGGTGATGCTGGGATGTCATCATTGTTTCCACAGCAACACACTGTGATGTCATAAGGAGAGTATTAGGATGACTTTGTGGCCAGATCAGGCAGAGCAACTGCTGTCTTCAATTACAGCAGCAGGGAACAGAGCACATTCAGGGACATGGTCATTGCTTTCTCTGGCAAAGTTCCTTCCCCTCTTTGCTCGCCTCCCCCTGCCACAGTCACCTGTGCCCTGACAGGAAAGTCCCCTGCCAGGGGCAAGAGCAAAGGACATCAGGTGACATCCCTTCTCTAGCTGACCTGAGCAGGGTTGCTGCAGGAGCGCTGCAGAGCCAAGCCCTGCCAGCGGCAAGGAGGAGGCAGGGAGTAGGTGCTGGTACCAATTAGCAGCCTGAATGGGGTTATTACAGGACAAGCTCTGTTTAACTTAACTGCTAACAGACTGGCCCTGTCAGTTGGAAGGAATCACAGGCAAATAGACTTAATGGGGGCCCGGAGGAGTGGGGGGCAGGGAGCTTGGTGGCTTCCTCTCCTCTTATGAGCAGTGTATTTTGTAAAATACAAATGTAATTGTCCTTTGAAACACATGTACAGCAGGGTGGGGAGGAGGGTGGGAGACAGCGAGTGTCACTGATCAGCTCAAATCTACAGAGTGATCTGTGTCCCGAAGAGCCCAAGTCTGGGCACATCTGTTTCATGGATTCTTTTTGTCACCAGAGAACAATAGCAAGGCTTTCCCGCGCTGCTGCGCAGCTCAGGCTGCTCCAACGTTGTCACCAACCAGACCTGCACCCAGGGGACAGCCTCTGCACCTTCCTTTCTCCTGCAAGCCTGGCACTGCCATGGGCTGTGCCCACTGCGCCCCACTCCTCTGGCAAGCCCCCGGGTCTGCTTCTGATCCCCTGGCACTGAGCTACCTTCCAGCCTGGCCTCACGCCCTGCAGCAGTGCTGGCAGCTTGAAGTAGCCAAGCCTGACTCCAGCTCTGATTTGAGGCACGGCATGGTCTGACAGGGACTTGCAGTTCTCACAGAGAAGCTGCATGAGCAGAAAATGGATTGAAAAACCCTACATGCATCTGGAGCTACTGTCTGCAGATTTTGTCAACCCAGATAGGCTCTTTCTCGAATGCAAGGGGGGGAAGAGCAGACAGAGCACCATATTTTCCTTAAGCACAGGACCCTGGCTCATTCCGAGCAGAGTCCAGTGGCCACGGAGGTCCATGGAGATTCCTGCAGAGGTCAGGTGACTCTGGTGGGACCCCTGAATCCACAGGTCTTTTCTGGATTGGGAACACTAGCAATATCTGTTTTCACAAGGGAAGGAATGCCACTGGCACGTTAAATAGATGGTTGGGTGGGGTTCTGGAAAGCCCACGGCTGTTAACTCAATAGCATTGCTCACTGCATCAGGATTGTACTGGTTTAGATCTAGGAACTTTTTAAGGATGAAGAAGAGCCTTTGCCTTCCTAAATTCTGCATGTTGACCTCTGGGAAGCTGGGCATGGAGGAAGAAAGCAAGTTACACATCTTGTTATGTGCAGACACCGCCTTTGAGTCCTGGATCTTGCCGGTCCCTCCTGCCCAGATTGGAGCAGCTTTTCAGTCTATGCCATCTCATGACAGCATTAGGTGTGGAAAGGAAAAGTGAGGGGTGGGTGAGCAAGAAAGCCCTTTCCCGGCGGAAAACAGCAGGGGCAGCCTGCCGCCAGGCTGTCAAACAGTGAGCAGCAAATTTTGCCCGCTGCACTCTGAACTTGCCTCCATGAGAGATCAGGGCTCTCAGCTTCTCCTCATTTCAACATTTAGCTGGAGCTGAGCACCCGCTGCTTCTCAGAGAGGGCAAGGTGCCACTGATTAACTGCATTCTTAGAGCAACTTAGGATAGGAAACTACAACGCAGCATGCGGCCCTTCAAAGACTGCTGACCGCTACCCTATGCTACTGAGTTTCTGCTTCTAAGCAGACAGTTGACATGGGTATTTTTTTTTCAGTGTCAGCTGGGTATTTCTTGTGGAAGATGGAACAAGAGACAGGGAAACTGCAGTGCATTAATTTAGTAAAGATTAAGAATGTGCAATTGAATAAAATTATAGCAATAGAGAGAAAAGGGCTTTGGCAGAGCTGGAAGAAGGGCATAGCAGGGGCTGTGGGGCAGGAGCAAAGCACAGGGTAGAGCTGGGGGACCAAGGCTAGGCTAGCAGGGAGGCTGCAAGGCAGGTGCAAAGGCAACAGTAAAGCTGTGCTGTTCTGGATGGCACTGGCATTGCGAAACCATGGCTCACGGTATATACCAAACACATCTCCAAAAGCAAAGCACTGGTTGCGTTAACAGAGCACACATGGCCTCCTCCTGAGCAAGCGCCCCTTTGCACGGTGTGGCCTTTTAAAATGTGCCAAAGGGATTGAGTACAAGCAGCACCACATAATAAATGTGACACAACAGAACAACAATACCGCACTCTCAAAGAATGCTGGAAATGCCGCAGAATTCATTGAAGATGCCCCAACTCCCCCCTAACCTTTGTGCCAGGAACTATTATTTCTAATGTTAATAATGCTTGGTAATAAGCAGTGGCATAACTCCAGGTCCCTGTAGACCAGGGGTAATGGGATTGGACTGAAGCAATGTAATCAGTAGCAGAGCTCAGCTGGATTCCAGGCTCTTTCTTTTCAACAACACATATCACAGCTGGAAGAAAGAAGCCACCAAAGACAGGCAGATACTGGGTAGGTGCATCCTCCTGCAGCCATTCCTCAAGTTGCTGGAGTTCAGAGCATCCTGGAAGAAAATGGGTGGCAGAAGACCCTGAGGAGTCACACAGGCTTTGCCCCTGCACCAGGGGTAGCACTACCTTGTAGGGAGTCACACAGGCTTTGCCCCTGCACCAGGGGTAGCACTACCTTGTAGGAGTTGGGCCAGTGAAGTTTACTTGGCTAGCAGCTGGTGATGAGGTGGAGGGGGAGAGAGGGAGCTTTTCCCTGCCAGCCTGTGTGAATAATGCCCATAAAGTAAAGCAGACAGAGCCTCTGGACAGGAAGGTGCTTTCATCCTGGTTTTTTCCATCCCTCTGTCATGTGCCGACACCCCACACCCCTTTTGGATACATCTCCCCTGTCTGGACATGGGAGCCTGGAAGAGCTGCTGACTGAGATGGGATGGATCCAAATACCTCAGCACAGATATGATCTTTTAAACAGGCAACTGGTGTAACACTGGGATACTGACATGATACAGCATAGCGCTCCATGCAAAACAGCTTGGACTCCTTGCAATGGCAAAACCAGCCTCTGGACGAGGGCTTCCTCTCTTTGCTGGTCCTGCTACACACCCCCCTCTGGGAGCAGGCTGGGAGGGAGAGGAAGGGGTTAAAAAAGCCAATGCGGCCCTGACGACCCATCTGCCACCTCATCTCGTGTGACACGAGTCATGCGATGGGGGGGTGGGAGGGCAGGGAGCAGCTCTTTCTCTCCTGTTTGCTGAACCTCTGATTATCATTTCTGTGCAGCCAAGGAGGTGGCATGCCATTGTGCGTCAGCTGGGAGAGCTGCTGAAAGGGGGGCTTCTCCTTTTCTTAAAGGAGACGGCCCTTCCTAATCCTTCCCTGCGCTGAGGAATCGCCCTCCTGCCAGAGAGCCTTCCCCACCAGGACAGGACCCTCACAGATCTCCAGCCCACCCAAACAGCCGAGCTCCAGCCTTGGGGACACTGGGCTGCTGCCTTGCCAGGGATGCCCCCCAGGAGGAAGCAGGGAGCCAGGGTGCCCTGTCCTTCTACTGAGGCTGGCGGCCAGGGGGGCCAATTAGCACCAATTGCAGTGGTGGGTTTTGTGCAATAGAGGCACTTGGCCATGAGGAACTGGTCCAAGCTCCTCACCTCATTTCACACAGGCAACAGCAATCAGATGGTAATAACCATGGGTCACTAGAAGGTGACCTCAAGGTGAAAGGCTCCATATCCCATTACTGGTTTACTGAGCTATCAGCCTAACACGTCTCTTCAGTGCTTTGAATCAGAAAGTGGTACTGAAGCTCTTTGAGAAAGTCTCTGCTGGCTGGTGTTTAGCATTGTGTGTTTCCCAGCAGACATGTGGGAACTGTAATTAAAATCCTCCATGACTACCAAGCACTGGGACCTTGCCATTAGCGTTGTGCGACTAGGCAGGAATTTATTGATTTCTTTCTTGAGCTGTGCATGCTCACAGCATACACCAACCCTGATTTTCCTCCTGCTTTATTATATGTGCTTGTGTGTGCTCGTCTCACTCTAGCCATTAAACTTCCCATTAGCATCTGATGGTATTCCACAGCATGTGGAAAGGCCCTGAATGGGAAGTATCATCCCTGCTCCTATCTCTATCACATCTAAATACATTGCATCCCACAGCACTAACAATCCAGTCAGGTCATTTATGCCACCCAGGCCCTGTAATGCTACTTTAGATCTCTTGCAGCACAACTTTCAGCCATTCTTTTATATTCTCCATCCTCACAGGATCCAAGAGATCGTTTCTTTTTTTCTGGCCATTTGTGTCATTTTCTTTTCCCGTTACAATCAGTTTAGCTGGGGAATGGCTGCACGGAAAAGGCTAAGGGGCCTTGTTTCTGAAGCACTTCCCACCACACGGTATGTGTTTTCTCAAGTTATATGATGTGCACACAGTTCCTTTGCCCTGGTCACTTGCTGCCTTGTCACTGTGTGTCTGCATCTCTGCCTGTGTTACAATTTTGGCCCTCATCATGAATTTAGGGTTTTCTTCACTTATCTGCCTTCTTCAGCAGATGAGTCACGTTGGCTCCTCTGGTGATCACAGCTTCTCCATGGCACTAGCAATAACACTGCTGCAACCACCAAGCCCTAAGAGCTATGAAGCAGATAAGGCTTGTAGAGAGGGGCAATTTCTTTTGATCAAATGACATAATTTGAAAACATTGGGAAAACTTTCAGACACAAAAGCCTCCTTTTCAATTTTGAATGACAAACAGCAAGCACCAGCTAAGCACCGGCTGAGAACAAATGCTTTGAGTTTAGTTTGGTTTTGGTAATCAACTGGGCAGTTTGAGAAAAAGGTGGTTAGCACCTGTGAAAGGGTGAGGGATGAGAAGTAGTGAGGAATAAGCAGTACTGTGTCATAAAACACTGTATTTACTGAGTCCATGAGTTTTACCATCCAGATGGACTGTGAATTCTATCTCCCAGCTCATCCTTCGAAGGTATTTTATAAATCTCCCTGGGGATCAGGTTGAGAAGTCAGTGGCTGAATGGCAATTTCTGTGGAGAAAGCCAGCTAGGAGTTTCTGTCTTTCTACCAGTTGCCAATTAGAGTTCGTTTGGGACTGTACTGCTTGCTCAGCGGTGCGCACAGTTTCCAGGAGGATGTTGGGTGTGATGGGGAAACATACTGCACTCTGATGGCTGGGAAATGGGATGTACATATAAATACTTATATACGTGTTCATCTGCATGGAATGGTCCATGTCCAAACCCCATATGGTAGCTACTTCTCACACCAAAGGCACCTCTCAAGTCTGCCTCTCCTGGCTTTTCTACCACTATTACCAGAGGCATGTGCTCTGGAGACACTGAGGAGAGGGCAGGAATTTCTTTCTGCAGCATGGCAACCTAAGCAAAAGGTGATCCTAAGGGATTCCAAAACCTAGCCACGTTGGGATGTAGGCTATCATCACTCTCCGGGATGGTCTGGCTCCTTTTTGAAGAGCAGGAGGAGTAAGAAAGAGGAGTAGATTTAGGTAACAGCAAAGAACTACCCTAGAGGGATTTTCTACATGGCCAGCAGACACTTATGGGGCTCTTGGCCTTTGTCTTTTGCCTCTCATTTCTGACCATCAGGGAGTGTCCCTCCAAAATAATCCTGAGAGTTGAAGTGGCTCTGGGACCTGGTGTCCCATGTGTTAACAGTTTCTTTCCTGTGAGGAGGAGCCTCTAGGTATATCTACAACACTACACTGCCACAGGAGTTCCCCAGGAGAGGATGTTACCTAAACACTTTGCAAGTGTCCTGGCATAGGAGGAGAACAGTAATTTATATATTTGTGTTAATTCAGCAATTTCATTCTGCTTTCTAGCAGGCCTACTGCTATGGCAGGGGGGAACATGGTCATCCAGGGGAATGAATACCATGGAGCCAGGGATGGTACCATCATGCATTTGAAGAGATATGCCTACATGGGCAGCATGACCCACATGGTGCTTCCCTGTGCCAGGACATGCTGTCAATCCAGGCTCCGTCACTCCCTGCTCTGGGCTGTTCAGGTGGTTTGAGGGTGTGCAACAGAGACAGTAAGAGCAGTCTCAAGCTTCCACTGTGCCGGGAGTCATGTGGGCTTCTCTAATGAGGCTCCCCAAGTGATTCAAGATGGAGACAGCATGAACTGGCAGAGAAGATTTTGAAGTTGCTGCAGGGTGCTGCATAGGGGACTGTGACAAAGGGAAGCACAGCTGGCTCCTGCAATTACAGATCCATAACTCGTATAATAGTTGAGGTTAGAAGGCACCTCTGGAGGTCATCTGGTCCAAACCTTTGCTCAAACCATGGCCAGTCTTTATGTTAGATCCCCCTTCAGGGCTAGATCAAGTTGCTCAGGGCTTTGTCCAGTTGAGCTTTGAAGACCTCCAGGGCTGGACATTACACAATCTCTGGGCAGCATGTTCCAGGGTTTGACAACCCTCATTGTGAAAGAATGTTTCCTAATATCTAATTATAATTTTTCTTGCTACGACTTGTTCAGTTGCTCCTTGCTCTTCTGCTGGCATCTCCAGAAAAGTCTACATTTCCTATATAATTTCTAATTAGGTATTTGAAGAGATTATGCCTAGGAACAGACAGGATCTTTTGGCCTCTTTCAGTGTGAAGAGGAGAATAGAAGAAGTGGTGTCACATCCTGACATTGAAATCTTTTCATGCTGCTCAGAGATGCACCTGCCACTGAGATCAGAACAAGCCAAATGATTATTCTACAAGCTAATAAAAATTGTGCTCAGGAAACAGGTATGATCTGACCTAGCCTGGAGGATCAGTTTACTGAATTAACTCTTGGACAGTCCACTGCCTTTTGCTGGTCTGTGCATAAGAGAAGAAGGAAAGGCAGAGAGGAGAGGCAGCTCTGGGGAAGTCGGTGATACAGGATAGGAGGAGGTGATAGGGAAAAGGATCAGAAGTCACTGGCCTTTAAATACTGCTCTTCTGAACAGGTTTTCCTGTGCTGGATGTGCAGCCTCTCCATGCTTGGGGATGCTACCACACACGCTGAATGGTTTCCCTCCTGCAGAGCACGACAGACTTTTTTAGCCAGTAATGGCTGAATGTTTTACGCTGCTGCTTCCCCAGCGGCTCTGCTGATTCCCAGGGTAGCTCTGAAAAGGCTGAGAGAAGGGGCCAAAGTTTCTTGTCATGGCTGGGAGCTTGGAAGAGCAACATAGGATGGGGTAAGCTTGTCAAAGCTAGAAAGAATATCGTGGGTAGTATGTGACTTTCATAACAGTGACTTTCCTCCAGCCATAACAATTTCACAAGGAATCAGAAGTGAAGAAGGCAGCCCAAGAGGGACTGTGATCCTTCCAAGCAGCCCAGGAGATCTGTGCTATGTAGATAAGGGCTGGCATTGCCTCAAGGGGGCTGACTCTTTAACTGGTGTAAATCAGCACAGCCTCTCTGGAGGCACTGGAACTGTGCTGGTTTGTCCCAGCTGATGAAGAGGCCCGTGACATCCAGGCTGAGACTGCATGATGTAGGCTTGTCCTATGTGCATGTGAGAGGTATCCTAGGAGTTTGGGGAAATATGGATTACTCCAAGGAATCTATAGCCAGGGGATGGAGGAACAGAACCCACCTGGATTAAATGCAGGACATGTGTGTCTTGCCTAAAAATCAGTAGCTGGAACACAGCAAACCTCGCTGCCCTGGGAGAAGAGCAGCTATCTGAACTCTAGCTAGGCTAGAGAGCCAAACATTGGCATATAGATGGGGAGAAAATGTATCCTGTTTCTTGGGAGGCTTTTTTCATGGGATTGTGGCCTATCTGTTATTAGGGAGGAAAAAAAGCTACAATGGGAAAATAAGTGTTCAGAGAGACTTGAGTTCATCCCACTTAACACAAGATGGGGGGCTCATAAGACCTTGGCTTTCTTTTATAGTCAGTGGAGAGAGATGAACATCCAGAGAAACATTCAGGTCACCTGAGGCCTGTCTTGCTTTTTCTAGAGGTATCTGTCTGTCTTGTGACTACAGGGAGGGTAGAAGGTGCTTACCAGAACTCTGCACATAAGGCATGGTAGTCCAGTAAGATCCCATGGGAGGAGTGCTCACTGGTAGAGGTGAACTGGCATGGCAATGCCTGAGTTTTCATGCCAGAGTGAAGGAGACCAGACAGTAATGAAAGATCATGACTGTAAAATTAGCATGGAGTGGATGCTCCTGACATAGTGTGGTGGAGCGTTGGCAAGATCTCCAGGAAAAATCTGAATGGAAAGAAAAGTTAGAGAAAAGGACGATGAGAATAAACAGACGACTATAGCAGAGCACTGGTAAACGTTTGGACTAGAACAATGGCTGGAACATGGGTGGACCATAGAAGGATTTAGGCCAAGCTCTGACTTGCAAACAAAATTCATGTTTGGATTTGACCCTGCTGATTGTGATGGGTGTTGCTGAGTTTACAGTTTTCCTCACTGGAGAAGGAACACGTAGGGATGAGAGCAGTGGGGTCAAGGGAGCCTTCACACTTCTGGCTTGGCAGTTTTTCTTCTCTGTGGACTTTTCTCAGCCTCTGGGGAAGTCCATTGTTGCTACAGCCTCATTTACTGTAATTTTCCTCCTAATTCTCATTCATGCTCAGGAGGATGCAAAATTTGCAGTTGGTCAGAGGGACTTTGACAGTGGAGTTTGTCAAAGATAATTAAAGCCTGGAATTGCCTATGTGTTTATTTTTATTTTATTGAAATGTATTGCTTTTATTGGGATCCATCCAGGTGTTTATATCAGGAGCAGTTTCTATTGCTTTTCTTCATTTTAGTGTCACCAGTTCTAATTTCCTCTCAGATTCTCCCATTTGCTGCAAATAAAGATATAATAAGTAAGGAGATAAAATTCCTTTCCTTTGTATGCCAGTTGGTCTCTCAGGGTTGCCAAAGTAAAACATTATTGATACAGTTCCTTCTTCTCCGTAGGCCAGCTACCTTTTTTAAATTTTATTTTATTTTAACACTTTTGCTTTGAATATGAATGTTCAAAGCCAGTTCTCAGGTGCTGTAAATGTACTCCCACTTTGGGGCAGTCAGCAGTTTCAGGAGCACATTTGCAAACAGCTCCCAATGTTCACACCGAGCTCTGCTGCACAGCTGTGGTGTAAAAGCCCGGCACAGATGCACTGCAGTAGCATGTGGCAAGTCACAGTACTTGACACCAGTAGAGTGGCCTGAGGCTTTGCACGGTGACTGCAAACCCGCCTCTAGGCAAACATGTTGGAGGGGTAAAGCAGACTGGTCAGGGCAGAAAGTTCAGTGGTGATGGTAGTAAGCTAACTCAGGGGAGGGGAGTCTGTGGAATTGGTGAAGACTTACGGAGTACTTAAAGGAAGGTAAGAGAAGATGTGACAGGCTGGTATGGCAACTATACAATAAAAATGATAAATTGGGAGGGACCAGACTGACAAACAGGGATGTGGGAGATCCTTCACTGGTTTCAAGTAGAAAGAACATCATGGTCAAAGTGAAAGAGCAGAAAAGCCTCAAGAAGGAGGATGAAGGAAAGGTTTTATTCACAGTTGCAAAGGCCTGGGCAGATCCATCAAGAGAGGAGAGGGAGATGTATATAGGAAAGAAAGGAAGGGAAAGAAAAGTCAACAGAGATTGACAAGTAGAATCTGTTGTCTATGGTGCAGTCATAGCCACAGCTGCAGTGAACCATGGGTGTATCCACAGTAATATTGAATTAGACAGTGCCAGTACTGCCATGTAAGTAGTACCAACACTATTCATGGTCTAGCTGTGGCAGCAAGGGGTGCCAACAGTCCTGGAGACAGGCCAGTTAGCTACATCTCCATGAGCTGAAGAAATCATTTGGGGAAGAGGACCAGAGCTGCTCGGGGAGGCAGCAGCAGAACAGAATCACAGCAGAGATATTTTCTGTTCATCGTGGATCAAATGCAGGTCTTAATTCCCCTCTTTTAAGTCTTCCATGGGCCTGTCCCTTCTAACTGGCAGACGTTCTTCCCTTGCGCAGGGCCAGTGTTACCAGTATCTGCAGTACCAGTATCCTCCTGTGGCACCATTGCCCTCAAGGGCTTTCAGGTAGTCCATGAATGACAGCTCTTTCCTGCCAGTGGGCACAGGCTTCAGCACTTGTGGAGCAAAGGGATTGGAATAACCTCTCCCTCCACAATGAAAATGAAATGCAGGAGGCCTCCACCTCCTCCCTACAAGCAAAGTCCTGGCCTATTAACTGGGATGGAGGGGAGGGGGGCTGTAAAGCAGGGGAGAAACATATCTTTGTGTCTGCTTGACAACTTTGTAAGAGGCAATGTTACCATGGCAATGGGTGGTCTTTAGTGAGAAGGGGAGTGAGCTATAGTCTTAGGGTGAGGAGAAGGGGGAGCAATGCTAAAGGGAGGTGGCTTGAAAGTCTAGTGGGAAGGGAGAGAAGGGACTGCAGAGCAGGGGAGGGAAGTGATGGTCAGAGACCCACCTTTGGCAAAGGACAAGTGACTGTGACAGCAAGCCTGACACCTGGCATGGCTGCCCCACAACATGGACTCTCTCATGAGCTGCTACAAGATGGGCACTTCTGGACTGAGCCTACATATTTCCACTGAGGCCACCGGAGAACGGTCAGCTGGCAACAGAAACCCGTTGCCTGAGTTGGAGCCAGAGAGATACTGCAGCCCCATAGAGAAATACCTCTGAAAGCCCAGTATTGCATGGGAAAGGTCTCCTCCCCATCTTTCATCGGATGTGGATGGGAGAGGAGTTTCTTTGGTCTCGTGTTTTTTGCAAGGGGAGGGGCTGAGCGGCCAGAGCTGTGTGTGCCTGAAACAGTCAGACGATTGTACAGTAGGTGGGGAGGAGAGGGAACAAAGAGCCAGGGCTGACAGCACAGCACTACCAAGCATTGCAGAGGAAAACTCTGGCTTCTCCCCACCGCTGCCTCTACAGCATCAGGTGGGCGATGCCCCTTCCAGGCCATCACTTGCCCCAGTGTCTTGGCCCTCGGCAGGCAGCTCTGCAGCCCCGTGGGTTGGACAGCCATGGGCAACCCCTGCGGCTTAGGGTTAGGAAGAGCCCTTGGGCTCTGACCCAGGGTGGCCAAGCCGGGCATACAAGCGAGACAGGCCGGGTCCCCTTACCAGGGGACAGCGCTGAGCCCTCCCTCCCTCCCCGGCGGA
>VYZV01034883.1:242245-257279 GCA_013401275.1 Pandion haliaetus | reverse complement strand
CCCGCGCCTCCCCCCGCCCCGGCCCGGCCCGGCCCGGGCCCGGCCCGGCCTGGCTGCGCGGGGCGGTGGCTCTGCCCGGGGCAGCCACAACGCCGTGTGGCACCGCCTCGGAGACCGGCTGGGGAGCTTCCCCGGGCGGGGAAGGGACCCTTTCCCCCCCACACCAGCCCCGGCAAAGCACAGGGGCGCTGCCGCCTTCCCCCCGCGGCCAGAGCCGCGGAGGAGAGGGGGCTGCGGACTGCCAAGGGACACCAGCCTCCCCGGCCAACAGGCCCCTGGCTGGAGTGGGGCTGGTCCTGCTCTTCCCCTGTCCACAACCGCTGTAGGGTGTGATGGGGATTTTTATTATTATTAATGGCAGTATGTTTGCACCGAGGTTAGATTACAGCCCCATTGTGCGAGGCTCCACACGAACGCGGTCAGAGACAGTCTGTACTCTGGGGAACAGGCAGTCCAAACAGAAAAAGGCAGCAGAAAGGGTGGGCAGGAAAGAAATGCAGCTCAGGGAGAGGAAGCGTTTTTTTTCCTCTGGTTCATCCGACAGGCCAGTGGCAGAAAACAGGCTTTCTAGGCTGCTATGGGCCCCCTCATCCTTTGGACTGCGTGGTCCTCTTGTGTAAGCGGAATAAATAACCTGTGGCTGGCTGGTTTTTGGTGGTTCAGCATTTGTAAATGCTGACTGTTTACCCCTTAGTTAAACCTAAACCTGCCTTCTCTTTCCCCAGCTGTTTAACATAGATACAGGGAGCCTGGAGACCATGCTGGTGTGCTGGGTGCTGTGAAGGTAATTATTAATTGTCAGGGCTCCTGGCCGGTCCTGCTCCCTGCCCTGCTGGTATCAAGAGATCACTGCCAGGGGACCATTGCCCATCCTGCCTACTGGAGCTCACCCTCCCCAACCCATCTGAGGACCAGCTCTGCTCAGGCCAGGATAGGCAGCCCTGCAGGCAGCGGTTTACGAGGTTGCCTGCCAGGAGGAGAGAAGGACCACTCCAAGCAGCTGAACTTTTCACTCCAGCTTACAGACAGATTTCCAGAGATGCTTTGAGAGAGGGGAGGGAATGGGAAGCAAGATTTGTAGGGGGACCAGCCTGGCCTTTTTGAATTCAGCTGCAGAGTTAGTTAACAAAGTTGCAGGTTCTCAGTCTCTTTTTCTCTTTCTTTGCCAACTCTTTTTTTTTTTTTTTTTTTTTCCCTTCCTCAATATAAATACCCTGGGGCGGTTTCTTTTCTTTTTGGTATGAATGTGATGATCTTTCGCGGCTGTGATTGGCTCCACGGCTTGTCATCGGGGACACACCTCCTGGCGTGGGGCCACCGCCTCCCCCTCTTGTGAAAGCTTCCCCTTGTAACAAGTGAGCGTAATTACATCAGTTACTCACTAGAGCACAGACCTGCGTTAAATTTTGGCGTCTTGGAGCCAGCGAGAAGCTGAAGGACTAGAAAACGCAGTTTCAAAGGCCTGTAACACGGTGGACCATACAAGTCACATTGTGCTCTTCCCTCCCAGGAATTAAGGCTCCCAGTCACACGTGAGGAGGAATGAATATCCGTACTAGTCATGGAAATGGCTACCTGTTAGGAGAACAGAGCTGCCATGCCAGAGGAGGATTTCTGCTTTGCCAAAGCCTGGACCACCAAAAAAATTACACATCAGGTCCCTTTTGAATTGAGCTTTGGTGTAAATGAACCAGAAAAGGCCACACTTTTGGGGGCACCAAAAAAGAAGAGAGCTCAGAGTGAGAGCTGCAGGGGCTGTGGATGATCCCTGGAAAAGAGCAGAGCCAGCTGCACAAAGGCATCTGTGTGCCAAAAGAAAATGCATTTCACCCAGCAGCAAGGGCCTACAAGACAGGGCCAGACCTGTTGGGGGAAGAGAGTGGCCCTAAAGAGCGGCATTCATGTGCCAGATGGATATTGCAGCAGCAGCTTGACACATTTCTGACAGGTTGGGATAGGAACTTGCAGTGCTTCTGTGGGCTTGTTCCAGGAAGGGCTGAGTGCTGGGGCGGGAGCATCCTTGCTGTGCTCCAGAGGCCCATATCCTCCACTGGGGTAAACTGGTGTGGCACATAGGAAGCCGTAGGCTGCTCCATGCTGGTATGGCAGAGTTTGGCTCGTAAAGAGGAAAGTTTCTGCACAGGAAAGAAAGGCAGCGGTGCTCTGACTGGAGGAGAGGGCTCACGTCTTATCCCAGGGTATTTTGTCCTTGTAGGGATGTGACCTGGATGTATGGCACAGATGCCACTGCTGCTTGGTGAGCTGGAAGGATACAGATGAGGTATAAGAGAATGCAAACCATCGATCTGGCTAGCAGAGCTGAGTCCTCATGTACAGATATTTGTAGGGTGTCAGAGCTGCTATTCTGACGTGGGATGAACCCAGGCCTTTTCAAACATGTCTTGCAAAAATTATACAGGGAGAGACACCTTCCCTGTCCCCTCCAGCTGTTCTGTAGCATGCAGGTGTTTGCTCAGAGCACACAGCTGAGCAGATCCAGCCCTGGTTCTGGATCAGGCAGAGCAAAACTTGAACAGGCTCTCACATTGCTTGGCCAGTAGATTGAATATGGATTGAAGCCTCTTTTCCCTGTCTGTCTCCTTCAACTCTTTGCCCTCCCCCAAAATAAAAATAACTTTCTGCTTTCTATCCTGCATCAGAGAAACTTTTCCCTGGAAATGTCATGAAAACTGCTGTGCCCCTATGAAAAATGTGGGGTTTGATGATTCAGCATTTTCCCATGGGGGGAAAAGCTCCTTCGTTTCTCTGACCAGCCCTCAGCAAATAGCTCAATGGCATGTGGTCTGTGTTTTCTCCCAGGGACCTGTTCCTGGAGCTGCTGAGAAGCTTCCTAGGCCAGGCCCATTTAGTAGGTGGCAGGTGTCATCAGATCAGACAGTCTGACTACAAGCCAAGAGCTCTCATTCATTATTATAGACCTGAAAATGTGAAAAATAGTGTTGGTGCTTTCTGTGGTATCAGGTGTTCTCTGATCATATGATCTTCAGTGACACTTGGGTTCTGCCTGATTTTGGGGAGAGCTCCTGATACAAGCAGCTCTGCCCTGTCACTGAGCCAAGGTTGCAGAAAGGAAGGACCAATGTTATCACAGGAGCCAAGGGGGAGGCATGAAAAGGGACAACAGGCTTCCAATTCTGACGGATGAATCCTGCCACTAGTGCCTTGGGATTTGGGTACCCGAAACTGAGGGTGCCCTCACTGAGATGTGAGAGCTGCAGGGTGCGTGCATCTCTGTAAGAGAGGCCTTCCCTGCGCTGTCTATGCCAAGGGCCAGGGAGCTGGGACAGAGTGGGCAGTGTTTAAGATACAAAGCTAGATTTCTGGCACAGGAGGAGCAGGCAGAGCAGAGGGAGGTTGTGGTGCTGGGACAGGTGCGTCGGCAGGCCATGGGGTACCTCCATGTTTCCAGATGTCATATCAGCCTTTTTGCTGACCTCTGGGCCAGGGTAAGAGTGTCAGCTCCCAGCTTTACTCTGCAGGATCCCAAAGCACATTTGCCCATTCCCCTTGCCTATACACAACTGCCAGCCCACTTTCCTTATATACCTTTTTCGGGTGGATCGAGCTTTTGTTCTTGCTGTTATTACGATCCCTAACATTCCCTGCAAGCAAACTGTTGGCAAATGGTGAAATTCCTTACGTAGAGACTGAAATGCAGGGATTGCAGGAGCAAAATAATAATGCTAGTCATAATAATAAATAACGGCCCCATTTGCTTTAATCCACAGCTCACAAAACAACAGCCCAGTCCAAATTCTCATCTGCTGTGCAGATAAAAAGTGTGATTTACTCTGTCAGCTATGGAGAACAGACACACCACAAGGCAGTTATCTCTGGCCATAAACAAACTGGAGTGGCTTTGCCTTTTAACAGGCTCCCTTCTCCTCTCCTGTGGAGTGCTACTTTCCGCCTTACGTAACCCTCTGGGCAACTCCACTGACCTATTTTGTTTTAATAAACTTGAGCAGTTTGAGTTATGCACCCTCCACTTTTCAGACGCCGTTGCCACTCCACAGGGCTCCCTTTCTTGTCCTGCTCTGCAAGGTTGCATAGGTAGTATCTTGGGAGAAGCTAAATAAACAGCTTCCAAGTTCCGACACAGCCCATATGTGCCAAGCTTCCTTTTGAATGTTAGCCTTGGAGGTGAGAAGGAAAAACTGAGTTGACTAGGAAAACGCATAACCTTTCAGAAACAGTTTTTTATTGCCTTCCTTATCACCCTTTTAAGGTCATAAAGATTATGCCAAAGAAGCTATTAAGTTTTCCAGGATTGCAAAATATTTTATCAATGATAGAGATGAAGCATGCCATTCCACTTTTCAATTTTTTGCTTTAAATTTCCTTTTATGTTTGGGGATTTGATCTTAATCTTTCCTCCATACCTTTCTGTTTCCATCCTACTTGGAGGCAGTCAGACATGGTTAATGGTTTCTTCTAGCCAGAACCCTCCACTGAGTTGCAAACAGAAGACCTCTCAGGCATTAAAACAAATTAAGAGAGTGAACATGGAAACTAAAAATGTGGGTACCATGGTTTCTTAACAGATTGAGCTTCTGGCTTTCCCTCTGTCTTGGTTCCTGAGATGGATATAAACTTCTGGACAGCAATGACTGACAGCAGTGGTTTTCCATACTGCCTCATCTGCTCGAGTTAATTTAGGAGGTAGGATACATTCTTCCACTGAAAAACATGTGTGAAAACTTGACACAAGAATGTTTCTCGTGGTTAAATACTGGGGTCTGGGCTGAAATGGCTGTACCTTGGTGTCTCCACCAGGTTATCCTAGGGAGGAAATGGGGATCAAGTGCCATAGGAGGCCATCTGAGAATCCCTTCCTGACACACTGCAGTGGAGGAGCAGATTAGTGTCTTGCTTATAATGCGTCTCCTGCAAATCCCACACTGGAGAAGGATATCCAGAGCTTTGGAGAAACACTGAAAAGAGGCTCATGAGAGGCCCAATTCTTCACACTGAACTGGAAAGTGTTATGAGTGGACTGCAAAGCTCTACTGAATATCGAGTTAATCCAAGATTTATGTGCCGTAAGCCTCCAGAAATTGGGCTGTGGTGGACTTTAGCTAAAGCAGCGTTAGCTAACCTTTTAAGAAACCTTGTTTTTCCTTCCTGAGCAGTCTTTCCAATGGGCCTTGTTTTCCTGAAGGAACAGATCCTCAGCTGGCATAACACAGATTCAGCTCACTGGAGCCAGTGAAGCTGGAGGTTAGGAGGATCTGACCCCAAAGCAATTCCTCTTAATGGTGACATGTTTGTCGCCACCAGGCAAGACAACGGACTGAGCATTGGTGATGGAAGTGTAGCAGACAGGCTACTGGTGCAAAAATCCTCCATTCGCCTCTCCTATGGCATTTACTATAAAGAGAGGCAGAAGCAGGAAGGTGAGACACTTCAGTGAAGTTGGCATGAAGAAGGAAAGAGTCTTACTCAAGCTGAGTAAGAGTGGAAAAGCTTTTATCGGGGAAGCGCCAAGTATAAATCACTAACAGAGACTCCTTGGTCGAGATGATTCAGAAAGAGGACAGTAGCGAGCTAATTAATGCCAACTGGCAATAAAATGGAACAGTATTACGACCTTTTAAGACAGTTTGTGTCAACCTTTTCCACAGTGCCCTGCAGGGAGAGGCAGCCCCTTTCCCACAGGATTAGACCTCCTGCCTGGGGTGGGCAGGGAGGCCAGGGGTGGAGGATCTTTGAGCTATTGTTTCAGGTGCCTTGCCAATCCAAGCAAGCATTTCAGCATTTATTTATGCTCTGCTCATATTTTCCAGGTTCTTTCTCTAGTCATGCAACAGTATGGAAAGACATCCCTGGTGATTGTAATGGGAAAACCAAGGGTGGGTAGTTGAAGACAAAAGGAACGGGAGGACATGCTTATTCTGACAGCTTTGTCCATCCTGGGGGGAGCTCGTAATTCCCAGCTGGAAACTTTGTCTCTGGGGCAGTGATTTGTGATGCTGAAGCCACCCACAGCTTAAAGTAGTCTGGTCAGCGGGCAGGGAAGGTAAGGCCCATACTACTCTCATCATCCATCACAGACAACACACAATATCAATGACACTTTTAATAATTTCAA
Organism: Pandion haliaetus; assembly: GCA_013401275.1. Taxonomy (NCBI): domain Eukaryota; kingdom Metazoa; phylum Chordata; class Aves; order Accipitriformes; family Pandionidae; genus Pandion; species Pandion haliaetus. Next base: position 251,167 of record VYZV01034883.1, on the reverse strand, counting down.
AAATTTTAAGCTAAATACATTTTCTCTCTTTTGAAATAGAGCTATTTAAAATTAAATGTGGAACAGTGGCCATCTGTATTAGGAATGAAGCTTAGTATATTTGATAAAAACTTCTTTTTGTCTTGTTTTGTTTTAAATATCAAGTTACACATGCTTCCTGTCAAAACATTTCAGAAAGTTGAACCAAACTACTGCCTAAGCACCTGGAACCAAAGCTTGATAAGTGCTAAATCCACTTTTGAGAGCAACTGCTCTTCCATGAGTAGAAGACGACAATTTTTTCCATTTCGGTTTATTCAACAACTTAGATTCAATGACTTGCTCATTCAAAGTTGAGAAACTGGATGAGGTTTGGAAGAAGCAGACAAGCTTGTTTTTCTCCTCTGGTCTATGAGGAAAATGAGGATGAGAGGACAAGATCCAGCAGATGTACAGTGTTGGGGTATATGGTGTCCTGGAAAAACCTGTTTAACCCACTAGCCACTGATACAACTTCCTTTGTTTAATATTACTTTTTCTTTTCTGTTTTGCAATTAAGGTGGTTCATTTAAGTAATAAACTAAGAGTTTAATAAAACTGTTTTATATATTTGTAGTGGATTCAAACTTCATTCTAAATGCAGCCTGATATGAAGCAATTCTAAAGAAAAACAGTCATCCTATAACAAATTAAAAATGCATAATTCAATGTTTTCCAGCATAGAAAAATGTAATAATCAAAGCCTAACAAAAGCATGTAAAGCTGTAAGTAAATATGTGTAGATAAAACTGTCTGCTGGTAACAGTACGTATCAAAGTTAGGCTGTATGTGGTTTTAAGTCAACAGAGTCTTACTGGTTACAGCCTGTTGAGTATCAACCTTTCTTAGGGAAAATAATTAAAAAGGATAAACGGAAAAGAAGTTTTGATTTAATATTTAAAATTAAGCTCTCCTGCTTGCTAATTTAAATGGGTGATTTAATCTGTTCACTGAGGCTCAAATCTATCCATTTTAGTCCAGTTTCCCTGTAGTTACCACATGGGTGAGGTTTTACACATCTGAAGTTTCAGTTTCAGGCTGTTCTCTGTGAAGCTGAAGCCAAACCTCCTTGAACTCAACAAGATTTTCCCCACCAGTTTGCCAGGAGTCTGGAGCAAGCTTTCAGTGGTCCAGACTGGTGACTGTTCAGTCACTCAAAACCAACAAACACCTAGTGCAGTTCCTCACAGGTAGCTTCTATTGCTGCCTGATGTGTGTCCTAACAAGTGTGCTTGTAACATTCTCAGCAGAGGAGTGAAGAAACAAGATGCTCTGATGATAACACGTGCTAGCAGTTTGTAGTGTCCCTGCCTATGCTGTACCTCTCTTTCAACCTCCTGCCTGTTTACTAGATCTTTCCTAGCTCAAAATTTGCTTTAGACAATGTCAGCAAAGCTCTTGTCAGTACCTGTGCAGAGGCAAAAAGCAATAGCCATGAAGCAGGTGAACCCAAATAAAAGCCGTGATTTGAGAAGTAAAGGCAGAGCGAGCACATCTAGTCTGAGGCTAGAGGAGAATGTTGTGAAAACAGTGGAATCACCTCCTTGAAGAAGAAGTAGACATAAATGAGGTAACAATATATTGCAATACAACTGGAAGTGTCACTTGCTAGGAGTTTTTCTTCTGCTTCCCCATCCTTGCTTTCCTTTTTCCTTTCCTTTTTCCTTTCCTTTCCTTTCCTTTCCTTTCCTTTCCTTTCCTTTCCTTTCCTTTCCTTTCCTTTCCTTTCCTTTCCTTTCCTTTCCTTTCCTTTCCTTTCCTTTCCTTGTCCAGCCCATTCCACCCCATCTATTCATCTGGGTACCACAGGACCTTAAAGCTCCATTTCTGTTAGGCTCTATGGGAAGACCAAGCAAATTAACCTCTTCCTGCCACCAGAAGTGTGCAGCCAACCTGGCACAGAGCTGTGCTGTGCAGGGATTGCCAAGCCAGCTCTGTGCACAGCTGCAGATTCTCAGTCCTTGACTGAATTCATTCAGACCTCAATGTGCACCACAGAGCATGGTGCCACCCAGGCATCTGCTAAGCATAAGGCACAAGGCAAGTGGTAGTGACAGACTGACTTGCAGTGTGTGATGGGATGATGAGGCAAAAGCAAGCAGTGGGAAAAACAACTTTGTGCTATGTCACATACATTCTCAGCTGGTTTTGTGTGCAGACAGTTCCCCTACTGCAAGGTACACCCTACATGTTTGCATCTCTACCTATCTGCTGATCAGCCCATCCATGTCATGAATCAGCTTCTCCAACAGGGAGAGGCCTCTGGAGAGACATGTGCCAGCTATTTAATAAATTTATTGCAGTGTATTTACTCTGTTTTAATAGCAGAGTTTGTGGGTAACTCCATCAGGGAAAATGTCATCCTATGTCCCATGGCAAACATATGCACACAATTGTCCACTTGGGCTCCAAAATGACCCATACTTGTCATCCCTGAATCAGTTTCTGTTTTCCAGCCCTCCCTACCAGCTTACAGTTCCTATTCTTGAGCTCCTTCCTCTGGCTGTAGATGCCTATCAGCATAACTGGAATTCATGGCATGACCTTTTTGATTCCTTCTGTCCTCATGCCAGACTCCAGCAGGTCTCTGTTATCAGATACTAAAGCCTATTATAACATGAAGTGCATGCACAAATTTACCCAGGCGGGTACGCTGGCATCCTTGCCTGATAGTTCCTCCTTCCCAGAGGAGCATGGGCATCTCTCAGCCTCCTTAGGGCCGCCAGGGCCTCTCTTTACATTAGGAAAATATGTTGGCATGGAAGACAAATGGTTACACATGCTTCTGCTATTTTGTCTTCCAGAGGGTAAATGCTTGTTCATATCCCATGATGTCATCTTTTGACACCACACACTGGTGTTATGGCAGGCAAAGATGGTGTTTACATCTGCTGTCTGCCTGAGCCTGCAGGGATCCTCTGGCCCTGGAGCCCAAAGATTTGTCTTCATTATCCTCCTTCTAACTCAAGGAAGCAACATTTGCCCAGGTGTAGGCACAGACGAGTGATGTGACTTGCCCAGCATCACCTTGTGAAGGCCATGGTGGAGCTGGGGACAGAAGCCAGGCCTCAGGAGTCCCAGTGCTATTGTTCTGCCATACCATAGCTGATTTCATGACATACATGAGTTCTTCCAAGCAATCCTGTCTCCCATGCAGACACCACAGTCATCAGCAGGGCTGCCGCCTGGGTCCTTGGGCACCTCAGGGTACATCCCTCCTTGGCTTGACCTACAGCAGAGCTCCAAAAACTGCAGTATGGGGAGGTGAGGGGCTGGCTGACCTCCTCCTGTCCTGAGTAGTTTATCAAAGGTTGGGTCACATCTCAGGCCCTAGTCTCTGCAGAGCTGGCCCTGGACAGTACGTAACCAGAGCAAATCTGGTGGAGACAGCAGGACTACCTCACCTCACCATGGCCACATGTGTATAGCAAGACATCTCTGTACTAGTAGCAGGTAGGATGCAAAGGGTGCTCCCAGTCTGCATATGTCTCAAGATGCCTCCTAGGACCATTTGAGCCACAAAATTAATTCTCGTTTTTTCCGAGACCCTTGCATAGTGCCCCAAGCTGGTTCCTCATGCTGCATTCCTCTTGTGCAAGGGCCGGGCTCGCCTGTCACCTGCCTTAGCCTGCCATCAGGCTTTGGTAGCTCCGCATGAAAACTGTCCCATCTGGTTGTTCGGGATACGCCGTGCAAAATCTCCCTGCCTCCGCCTGGCCTCGCGCATGCTGGCTGTGGCACGTATTTTGGATTTGGGCACTCTAGCTGCAGGCAAACTCTGTTCTCCTTCAGTGGCATGCTGGGTTTGTCGGAGGGTATTAGGAAATGTTCCCGTGGTGGGTGGAAGCACGTAGTGCATCTGAGGCAGTTGCTGTGGCTGTGGGGGACAGCTCTGGCCTAGCCCACACGGTCTCTCCTGCCCGGGTCATCCTCTGCGCTGTTTGCTGCAGCAGTGCTGCTGTGAACGCTGCTCACCCACATTGGCCTCGCACGACTGAGCTAGTTGCCAAACTGGAGTGCCTCAGCTGATCCAAGGGAATTTTAACTGAACCGCCTTCACCCACTGCGAGCGGGTGCCAGTTTGTCAAGCCTTGGTGACATTAGCTGGCACCAGGGAGTGCAGTGGGTTCACATCCATGCACTCTGTGGGATTGCAGAAATGCTTCCTGCTAAATGACTACATGTATGCCTTTGCAATCATTAAATGTAGGAAGTGCCTTTTGTGTGCATGCTAATACACCATTACAGTCATCCTGGAAGCTGCTTGCCCAATGTCTCTCAGCTCATCACACAGCAAAAGTTTTGCATGTGAGAGGAGTAGGATGGGGCCAACAGCAGGCTTAGCAAATCCAGCTTCAGCCCACCAAGGGAGGAGCAAGTTCTGATGCCAGGTCCATAGATGTAGGGAGCTCTGTTAAATGTCCTCCCAGACAGACTCCATACAGCATGGTATGGGGTAAGAGACAGATTTGGTATTAATCAGATTTTAGGCAACTTTGAACAGTGCAGATTAAAACCAAACACCTAGAAGGGACATGTCTTAAGTTCCTCTGTGATGTGCTTGGCCCTGGAATGGGCAGGCAGCTGCATACGGAGCTAGCTTCAACTTGAGCTCTCCAGATACAGCCCTGCAAAAAGTACATTAAACAATGCTCTGCAGTAGCACAATGAGGCCACCTTATGTGCTTGCTGCTTGTTCTCACACTGGTAGTGTGTGCTGTTCTCACACGCAGCTTCACACTCCCTGGTTATACATTAGCAACAACACATTCTTTAGCTCAAGTTTGAGTTGGACGTAGATTGAAGCCCGATACTACAAAGTACGGTTGGGGAGAAAGAAAACATCACTCAGGGTCAAATATTTTCTGGTTTCAGGTTAGCAGGCAGAACATGTGACAAACCATTAAGTACTGTTATTGATGAGTATTTATTGGGTACCAGTTGTGCAAGAGGAGATGAGGTCCTTGGGTCTAAAGGCCTTCTGAGACAAAGATACCAAACAGGCATTCTGAGTGCACCAAGATGGAGAGCACTTCTGGGGACATGGGGTGGCATGGTGTGCCTTTGCTGAGAGGATTACGGTCTAGGGGTCCCAAGGATGAAGTGTTTTTTGTGGAGGAGCCAGAAGCTTAGCAGAGCAAGACAGGAGGTACAGGCATAGGCAGAACAGGAAGGGGTTCCTTTGGTGTGGGCTCAAGAGAGGTGATAAACTGGGAGTTGAATGAGCAAGGGCCTACGTTTCCATCTTCTGGCCACACCCTTCAAATCTCTGAGGTACCCAGAAAGCACTGATCATTGAGAAAACCTGTGCTTGTCTCCCATGGTCACAGGGGTCACACCATCAGTGCATGTAGCACACTTGACTGGAGACGGGGAAGCTGGGACATTGCCTACGATAACCAGCTGTTCATACCAGCCATTCTGCTCCAAATGCAGAGTGCCACAATTGCATGTTTGCACTCTGGCCTTTTGTCCAGCTCCTCTCTTTCCCTGTGTAATCCACCTGACTGGAACACATTGCAGGGTATCATGCTGCTTGGAAAGAGGGCTTCAGTATGTGCCGGCTTTGGACAACTTTCCACAACTCCGATGTCATCTTTCACTTGGGACCTAGCCATCACATGCATCCTAATAAAAATTGTGTGTTTAGCTCAGCTGGACCTGGGTTGAATGTCATGCCTGAACAAATGATTCCCCATCCATGTGCAAAACCATCTTTTCTCTGAGGAAGAAATTAAGAGTAACATCAATGCAATCAGATCCCAAGATTAATGCAAACCCATCACCAAGGAAATTTCATTTTTAATAATTCAAAATTACATAAGGAAAATGCAATGTGGAAGAGAGGAGCAAGTAATGCCAAAATAGATCAAGGCAGAGAGCTCCAGCTGTCTCACCAGCTGCCTTTGGCCACTGACAGCTCGATCTAAATCTTAACATAGGGGCACAGGGCAGATGATGGCAGATCATACTGCCTCCCTTATTGCCTCACATGATCACAGTGGCAGTTTTGCTAAAGCATGGGAGGACAGGTTGATGGAGAAGATTAGCTGTTATCCTCCCCTTCCCTTTTCCTCTCACTTTCATGCTTTGTGGAGCAGCCATGCTGTGATCTTAGGCCTGATATATGTACAGCCCTCCTGTGGCCCTCTTTTAAGAGGATGCTTGGTCTGGGGAGAGAGGTGGAGGCAGAACCGGCCACTAAAAGGGTTTTTCTGACAGATCCCTTTGGGGATTCATCAGAGATCTTTTTGCTCCCGTTTACTTCTTATTTCATAGAGCCTTTGTACTGTCCTGGATCAGTAGCATGTGGAAGGACAGGAGGAAAGGCAGAGCTATACAGGAGGCTGTACTTGCCCACTGAAAATTGCAGACTAGAAAAAAGGTGTGGACTCATCCTTGGTCGCTGCCTTTTTGATTGCATGTGTATCACAAGGGCCATAAGCCTGCTCAGGAGACAGCAGCTGGTGGACTTTGTGCAAGGAGACTCACGGAGCTTCAGCTGAGACCCAGCCTGTTTCAGGCAGTGAAACTGAAGTCGTCTCAGGTGTAACAGAAATTAAGAGAGTTGCCAAAGGTCACAGAAAAACTGTGGCAGAAACAGGACCAAATGTAGGACCTTCACTGCAGGGCCACCCATGTCATGGGAGAGACAATAGTTGGGCAACTATTTCTAGGGAGGAGATGCCAAACTTTGATGCCTAAAGAGCCCTTGTGATACATCCACTTACAGAGTCTCTTGGCCAGCCTTGGGAAGCCAGGGCAGGACAAGAATGCAATAGTTGTCTCATTTATCAAACCAGGCAGTGACTGCACAGGCCAGATCTTGTCCTGACTCACTCAGGTAGGTTGGTGCAAAAATTGCTTGGGTAAAATCAGTGTTTCAGCTACCAGAAGTGAACGTCCTGGCCTAATAGAGTGACAGGGAAAGGATGCACATTTGGACAAACCTAATAACTGTGCTGTGGTAACGGTTTCTTTAGATTGTCTTGAAAGTGCAAGTGGCTCGTGTTCAGAGAGCTGGATATGGCACTTGTCCTTCTGCAATCCACTTCTCCCAAACCTCTAGTGCTAGCTCCCCTGTACAAACCTTACTGCAAAATTACTCAACCACAGCAGTGTGTTGACATGCAAGATTTTGCTGATGAATAAACAGCAATTTTTCCCAATGCTTCCATGCAGTTGTTCTGCCAGTGGAAGGTATGATTTCAGGAACATTAACATGAATAAACAACATCCTATGACATCTGCATTTATTAGGCCTGCTTCCTTCTCTCATCTCCAAATTTCTGACATGACCTTTGATAAGAGAGTGGCTTGCTGGAATGACGCTAGATTGCTAGGAGCTCTTGTGAGACAACCTCTTATCAAAGGCTGAGCACAGCCGTGACCAGTGTAGAGTGCCAGTCCAAATTTACCCAGGCTGCTATGTTGGCATGCGTCCCTAAATTCTCAGCTTCATGGACTTTTATCTTCCCCTGCAAAACGAGGGCATCATGGACTCTCCTCTTAGCTGCCCCTAGCCTGTTTGACACCACAGAAATATGCCCGAGTGCAAACATGCTCACCTTCCCAACCCATACACAGAGCTCCCCTCCCCAAAAACCTCAGGGAAGATATGTTTAAAATATGTGTTTCCCAAGTGCAGTTCTGTTTACTCGATAGTGATTGTTCAAGGAGGTGTTTTTGGCCTCTCCCATTCTTCAGTTCTCAACCTAACAAGGGCTGTATTCTTGTCACGGTGTTTATCGGGCAATGAAGGAGAAGCAGCAATGGCTTCCCAGTGCCAGCTGGCACCGTGCCATGTGATTGTTGTCAAATGGGAATGTAATAATCGTAATAATATGTTTCTCACTCGGTTCAAACCTCTCCTGAGATGCTCTTTTTATCTGAGGGGAGGAGGGGGAAGGATCTATGACTCTGCCTGTCTTGGTCTGCCACTCCAGCTGGGTCTCTATCCTTCCAACCTTGCCTGTGGCAAACCAGGTGCCTCTGGAAAGGCTGCAGCTAACTTCACCCTGATGCACTCTTTGGCTGTGGTGAGAAGGCCCCCCAAAATTGTCTCTGAGCATGAGAAGGGCTTCTGGATACCCGATCTGCCTCCTGGAGCTCTCCGTGCAGTCTGGTGTCTGGGCTGTGGATGGCTCCAAGTCTGCAAGAAGGTGCTGGAGCACCAGGACAGCATGTACGAGAGGAGAGGAGTGGCTCGGTCCCAAGTCTCCCCCTCTAACTTTCCTGCCTGTCTGGCTGTTAGGAAGTAGAAGGGAACTCAGTCATTAATAACCCTTGCAGTTTTTTGGCCTCCACGCTGAGCCTGTTCATGAGAGACCAATTATAATTGTGCTGTGGCCAGAAATCTCAGCTAAATGGCCAACGTCCTCAGATTCTAAGAAATTCTGTGGAAGAATTTCTTTGTGGAGAGAGGGAGGATGAGAAAAAAGAGGATTTTCTTGGACACATGGCAGTCTGTGAGCGGGGCCAGGATTCCATACAAAGCAGCTCGCTGTGGCTGGATCCCTGTGCAGAGAGCCGGCAGGATGCCTGTGTGTCACTTCAGACCTAAGGCGTCCAGCTTTCCCCATGGGGGATGAATTTCACCTTCCAGCCATCTCCAGAGGACTCCACCACTGCCCTGCTCCTTCTACCACACACCTCTTGTGAGTGGGTCCCTTGGGAGAGGATGGGCAGAGCCTGGACTGATGCCAAGATAATGGGGAAGGGAGGCTCCTCGCGTCCTTTCTTGCTGTCTGAGTCACTGGGTCCCTGGGGGGAATCCTGTCCTAAGGGCAAATCTGCACTGCATGTTTGTACACATTTAACCCATAATAGAAATTAATGCATTTCATGAATGCATGGGTGTTCTCAGCACACTAAGATCTAAAATCTGCATTTCCAAAAAAAAAA